>VMDR010031740.1:0-11939 GCA_007922815.1 Macrotus californicus | reverse complement strand
TCAGAAGTATTTTGGTCCCAGCAGGTGGCCCATTTCAACTATTTTGATATCTTGATTCAAAAACAAGGTAACCCATGCTCTGTATTCTCTATGGTTAAATATATACTTACTTTTTATTACAGTAATCCTACCTTCGATTTGCAATACTTTTTTTTTAGTAATTTAACTCGGTATCTGTCTACAGTTCTGTGTTGGACTAAAGCCTAAATGGATAGAATTTTGCAGCAACTTCTGAAACGCGTTTCTAATCAGTATGCTGCAGCACCTTTCCATTAAGCAGATATTTCCAGTTTTATATCCTTTACTCAAAAGTTCATTATTTTTCAGTCATCTATCGTGACTACTTTTGCCAGGTATTAGCATGGACACTGAAACACTCGGTCTTGGATCCCGCACAATATTAATCTTCCTTGCTTTTCTAGTCATTTGAAAATAATACACAAACAAGCAAGGTAAAGGCATGGTGAATTCTAGCTAGGCTAGTATGTATAAATATATTACATTTGCAAAGACAGATGAAGTTTGAGGAAATTTAATAGAAAGAAAAGAAACAGTGATGGGACTGATTTGGTCTCTGGGCCCTCTGGCTCTGATGTGGGCACCATTGTCTCACTGCACATCCTGAAAACAGCCGTGAAAGCAAACGTGTGACAATCACTGGCTGGCAGCAGCTGTCCACAGCGACCCTTCCAGTAAATATGTGACTATTATCTCGCTGCCTCTGAACCACTGGGGAAGTATTCTGGTACTTTTCGATGAATGGATTCATGAGCTTTGATATGATGGCAGGTAGGAAGTTATTTAATCAAGTAATCGATTGAATCAAAAGGAATAACTGAAAGACTACAAACATAATATTGAAGAAAAAAGATTTAGTAGGTTTTGAGCTGCAAGGCCTACTTTGTTTGAATTAATTTTTAAATATAATAATAGAAATCTGTGTAAAGAATCTTACAATGGAGGGGATCTATTGTTATTAAATGCTATTACAGCCAAGGAATCCAGAATACCCACTTCCTTCCACATCAATAGTTCTTCCTAGAGAAAACACCCCTAGAAAAATAGCAGCAGGATAAATATTGATGTAACTTTTCATGGCTTGTATGTATTTAATAATTTAACAGAGTTTTCACTCAAAGTGACTTAGAAGGTAGGGATTGTTAGTAAAAAATATTCTGAATTTTGGAACCAATCTCTGGAAATAGAGGAGTGAAGAAAAGAAAAAGACTTTGTGTCTAGAATCCCATCCCACTCCAGAGAGTGGAAGAGAGAAAGTTTTCCTGGCTGGCCCCCAGGAGCTAGGTCCTTCTGTGCTCCACTTGCCACACAGAGCGAGGAAAAAGGGAATTCTCAGGAGAGGTAGAAAAAAGTGTATCAGATATTCCTTTCTGTGCTTTAAAGCACACTAATCCCATATGGCCTAGAAGAACACTCAGAATTCTGTGAAAGCTTTCTTGTGTGAGGCCGTAGTAGAATATTCCCAGCTAAGTGATGCCTTGAAAATGGCACCTAATTCCAGTTCTGGGAAAGAGCAAGCAAGCACAAAAAAGGAGATATTGCCTGGGTCCGAGATATCTGGAAAGATACATAGGAACTAACTAGATGATAAAAATGGCCAAGGAGACATTTCAGAGCAAAGTAACAAATGTAAAAAACTATCAGGTAATTTTTATGGAACTACAAGTAGTCTGATGTGGCTGGACCATCTAGTGCGCAGTCACGTACTGACTGTGTCCTAGGTGGTCTAGAGAGCGTCCTCTCAGACTGATTTGGGATTAGAGAATATATCTCTTTCAGAATATTTTTAGATATTCTCAACAACCTCACTATGCCACTTCTGTGAGGCAATCATTTTTATTCTGGGTATAATTTTGGAAAAGTTAATGCAACTCTTTTTGCCTTAGTCCAACCCTATTAAATAAATATGGGCAATAGAATACGTGCTCCACAGGTTTGTTGGAGTGCATATGAGATCACGTCTACAAAAAGTGCTTTGTAACCTGGAAAGTGCAATACAAAGGCCTTTATTATTAAATTAATGAGATTTCTGTCATGTCTTACATTTTGTACCATATAGCAGAAATGAAACTTAAATATCTTCAAAATGTAATATTCAATCAATACAAATAATTTAATCTTACTTGTGCAACTATCTTTATATAGTTCAATTCAGTAAAATGTATGGTATTTAAGAAAAGCCTTAAAGCACAGATGACACACATATTGCATCGGGGGCCTTATTCCTCACACTCCCAAGGCAGACATCACTAATTGATGACAATACTCCTTCCACAGAGCCTGGAGAGAGCCTCAAACTTCTTAACACTCCGTGTAGCTAAAACTAACACATAAGAGTTGACCCTTGGAATCTATTATTTTTTATTGGATTAAAGCCAGAAGGCAGAGAGAATTTTTCTCTCCAGCAAGCTCTTACTGCAAACAAGTATTTTAATTCAGAGAGAAAAAGCACCATCTTTAAACACATTTAAGAATAAGAATGTGAAATTTGTGAATTGTGAAGTGAGTTTTCTTAACACAAGAGGAATACTTCAAAAATTGTTTTTTTTTAATAACTCAGCTTACTGATTGGCTAATTTCCTTCAAATCTAACATGCTTTCATATCAATTGTGTTAGTTCAAAATGATGATTATGAAATGATGCGGTTTGTGCCAAATAGTAAATATAAAGTCAAGTGAGAATATCCCTGAGTAGATCGAACAATTTTGTGAATGGAATCTAGAATATAGGCAGACACATTAAAATCCTATAACCATGCAGATAGTTACTAAATCAATGTCAAATACCATTTTCATGCATCATTTTGATGCTGCTTAATGTGGGATATGCTAAAAAGCTATTATTTAGTCTTTTCAAAAGTATCTAGTAAATAACCTTCTGCCCAATGACACTATTCCTTAAGATTAAAAATCTAAGGCCTTAAAGATACATAATGGTGCTCTTCTGAATGTGTAGCAAAATATATCCTTCTTTTAAACTGGTTACATGATAACCAACATACCTAGAATGGCTAAGTGATATGTTAGGGGAAAGGAGACACACAGTATTAAAAGAAGAGTTCTTAGCTTTATGCAAAGTTCTGCTGTAAAGGGGATGAAGATGAGCCTGAGAGTAAACTGGACATTTCTGTTCATTTTGACTTGGGGCTGCCGTTCCTGTGCGAGCCGCACAAATGTGCCCAGTAAGCAAACCGCACTGTCAGTTTTGAGTGAGGAAGAGCAACAGCCACAGGTCACTCCCTCCATCCCTCAGTCCCGCTCAGACCTGGCCTCATGATTCCCTCTATCTTCATAATGGAGGTTGATCCCGCTCTGTTCCACCTCCTGAGGGATGGTTTCTTGGGGTGAGCCAGGTGACAGAATTATGGCGCTCAGATGTAAAGAAAGGGGATTGTCTAAAGATCAACATAGTGACAAAACCCTCCTTCCTGCTGTCTTGTGTGTGAATGCAGTTTTGTTAAGAAGCTCTAAGTGTATGGCCATGAGGCTGAAAAATGCTGTTCTGTCTGTGATTTCAACCAGTATGTGACATAATTCTGGATTCAGATGTGTTCCATAATGAAGGGCATATTTTAGACATCCTCTCATCTGTGGCCCAATAAATGGGCACACTTGCTCCAGTGACCTAATTATTCTGGTTTTGTTCATTTAATATATGCAGTATAGAGAGCTAGAGAGCCATCTCAGCAAGATGCCAGTTTTTCCTTGGCTAGTCAATAGGAAATTGACAGAGAACTGATAACTCTGCACACTCAGATGTCCTGGGGGGACATGTCAGATCAGATCAGATCTAAAAGGCAGCCTGAGAAAAATAGAAGAGAAAAATAAATACACGTATCCAACGACTGTCAAGCATTCATCAGCTCTCTCAAATTTGTAGCGAGTATACTGATATATCATATCGCACATATAGCCATTCATTGCTTTAAAGTACATAAGTAAATGAAGAATGAACAGGTATGGACTGTGAAAGAAAATTTACAGGTAAAATATCCCAGGAATTTGGGGATATAATTTTCACCCTTGTTAGTTATCTCCCCGTGGCAACAAAGGAAAAGTCACTGAACATTGTAGTTAAACACATGAGCACCAGAGTTGGATGGATAGGCTTAATGCAGCCCTATTTCTCCCACTTGCTAGTTACATAATACCAAATTCTTCATCTAGCAAAAGAGGATAAGAACAAAAACTATCTCATTGCCACTACTGGGAAACAAATTGAGATAGTGCTTAGAATGTTTTATGTTTCTGTGTTTACCTTTTCTGAAAATAGCTTATGAATAAAGTAAGGTGCGGTGACGAGCATTCACTTATATTTAATCATTCACACACACACAGAGTATCTATTATGATCTATTTTTGTATTATACACAGATAAAAGTGGGTTTTTTTTCTAATATCTTACTGATTAAGACATTTATAACTCCATCAGTTTGACCACAGTGACCAGAGAGCCACACACACACAGGCACAAGGCATTGCCATTATGACAATCAGTAAACAGGATCAGTAAAGTGGCTAGTGTTCAAGGAGAAAGGAAGTCTTCTAGGTGTCAGCTTCTTGAGGCTCTTGCTCCAAAGGAGGTCACTGCCCAGAGTAATGAGAACAGTTGGGGGTCCCTCCCATTCTCCATCACCTGAGGTCAACAGCCATCTGGCCTAACTCATGCTGACTTTGCAATGGAGAGTGAAAACAGATTTTTCCTCATGTCCAAGAACAAAGGGCATGGCTGAGTTGTGGAAAATGTAGATGGCACAGTTCCCTTGTACAGAATGTGTTATCTCAATTTTCTGTGAATGTGTTTTTGGTCAGAGTCCTATGATTAACAGGCAGAAGTACAGGGCACATTAGAAAGAAGGGAAAGACGAGCCAGGCACCAGAATCCCCTCGGAATGATAGAGCGATACCAAAAATGAGAAGCTTCTCTTTGGGTGACCAAGTGCTATCTTTCAAATACAGGGATTAAATTCACCAGCCAGTGAGTTGCCTACTCTTTGCAAATCATAAAACAGAAGTTACATATTTCACCCTTGTGTGTTATGAACCTTTTCCTTTGAATTTTTATAACAGAAGTCTGACATCCTGAACAGGACACTGACCAACAGATTAAAATCACTTACTGTGAGTGTCCTTTCATTTCCTTGGCTGGCCACATGCTGATCCAGCAGTCATCCATTGTCTCTCCTTTTCCAGATACTGGTTAACAAATATTACTTGGTGATAAAACTGTCCAATTTTCTTATAACAAAATTTACAAACATTGGGGGAAATGCTGAGTTTAGGTAAGATAGCTTATCTGTGTTAAATATTTCAGACGTCTTATAAAGCTTCATGTACTTGGTGAAATGTTTAAAATAAATATCCAAGTGCTAAATACCTGGTTCTTTCCAATTTATTTGAGGGATAGTAAATATGGTACAATTAATTTCATATGCTGTGTTAAGACAGCCCTTAAAACTACAGGGGTCTCCATAATAGCCCTCAGTAATTCCATTTTGCAGTACAAGAGACATTGTTAATGTTCAAAGATTAGAAAATGCATCCTCTTTGATCTTTGCTCCTTATTGAAAGACAGCATTCAGATAGCAGAAATGTATTTTTCCTCAAATAGTTGGTTTCTCCTAAAGGAATATATGATTAAATAGAATACTCCAGACTGAATAAGGCAACAAAAGACCTAGCCATTTCTTTTCAGCTCTCTTCATGGTAACATCGTAAAGCTGTTTGCCTTGGGATTTAGGAAGGGCGGGGGAGCAAGTTGCTGACCCTAGAACTGCGTGACCACACTAGTTATTTTGGTTGTGCCAGTGCTGAAGTGGAACATGCGCCAGAGGCACACACACTTTGCAGAGCGGGCATCTTTCACAGTGTATTTTAATTGGTGTCTCAGCATATAGAGTGTGCATCTGTACAAATGCTTAAAAATGAAAAAAAATTATTGGATTCTGCAAGTCATGCAAGTGGAGGTTGAGAAAAGATAATGGCTTCCTCTGTTGCTTCCAACATGTTCCTTGGAGTCTCTCACTATAGCCCTGGACTGAGCTAGTCCTGCATTCAGCAGGTGTCTATTAACAGTGGTATTGCCAAGGTAATGAATGGTAGGCAGTGGAGTTTTACTTATGCTCACACGTTCTTTTAATGAGGTACATAGCTCCTAGACAAACCTCCACTGACCGCTAGGTATTTAGACCTCCAAGCACAAGTCTCAGCAAGTCTTGCCTGTGGTTACCTTTAAGCTTTTGCTAATTTTGAGAGAGTTGCCATTTTTTTGCTTGGGAAAATGGAACAGCAGATAGCTGTGGCCAGGCTCTCTCCTACAACCTTTGTTAAGTATTGCTGGATCATTGCAGTAGCTTCACTTATTCTGCCTTCCAGTCCATCCTCTACCTGATAGCCAGAGTGATAGCTCAGAAGATATGTACTAGTTTCCCATTGTACGTTTAGTACAGTCTTCCCAGCTGGGTGTGACCTGGCCCTGTGGACCACTGCAGCCTCAACTCAGGCTCGATGGCCTGCAGCTACACTCACTTTCTGCAGTTAACTCCCATGTGACAGGGCTGTCCCAAATGCTGTTCCCCTACATTGAATTCCCCATCAGAATCAAACCCGCCAAGCTGTGTCCTACGCCTCTTGAAGTTCATGAAACAGCATTTTCATAATTTGTCTTCTATTAAAGAAGGGAAATATGATATTCTAATTTTATACGTGTTACATGTTCTCATGGCAATGAAAGAGCAATACAACTGTTTCATTCATTGTTGTATCCAATGTAGCAAGGCAAACAGCTTTGAGATGCTAGAACACATCCATTCTCCTACTCAGAATCTAAGCCTGATCTCAACATCTATAGGTATGCTTTGCTTCTAAATCCTTTTATTCTAGATTTGGTCTCATGGCTTAATGCTATAAATGGCATCACAGGATTACCAAGGGCTGATTGATAATGGTAATTGGATGTTATTGAAATTTTATTCAATAGAGAAAGCTGGCATAGCCTTAATAACACATTAATTTAGAACTTTGTGTTTCAGAACAGAAATATAAATTTTCAGAATGCTTTTTTTGAAACAATTTGTCAATTCAATTTACAAAAAAAAGTTTCTTGAAAATTGTTAAGTAAAGAAGCTCAGAAATTGTTTGGTAACGATCAGACTTTTTTACATGTTATTTCAGTGGCATTTAATTTCATTTGTGATTTCTCTCTATCTGTGATATCTATTACTAAATGAAGGGAACACAATGAACAATATTTGGTCACTACCCCAATTTTAACAAATATTTATTGCATGCTAATGTGTACTGGGAGCATTATCCTAGATTCTAAGACTGTAACACTGATCTGAATAGTCATACCCTAAGCATCAATCACGCACATTGTAAGCACACACTGTGAAAAATGCTGCAGAGGAAAACATGAGTTATTATGAGTATAGATGATGGTCAGAATTATATTATAAGAAGATTTGGGGTAAGGCTGGGAGGCACATGAAAAGGCTGCCCCTTGCCTTCCCGTCCAGCATTCAGTGAGGTGACACATGGACTAGAAGAATAGAGGTGAACTAGGTGAAGTGGGGTGGGGAGGGACAGATTTGTCCAGAATTAGAGAGCAGCATGGAAAAGTGATATTTGGCATCCCATGAGCTCAAAGAGTAGTTTCCCTACATTTTCACACTCCAAAGAGGAGTTGCCCTACATTTACTTTTACTTAAATTACTCCCAATCTCCCTCTTAAATACTCCCTTACAACCTCCGTTCAGTTTCCTTAGAGCTTTAGTTCAGAGTCACGAGGACAGCACGGGACCAGCCCCTCCTATGGGAGGATTGGTGGTCACCTGCACCTAATGAAATGTGAGATGCCTCAGGAAGGCCCCAAAGATGTCCCCCCCCACCATTTTTCTTATCGGCTTAGCACATTTACTCTCCTGTTTTAGGGAATTTTCTTAAGAAATGCAAACTCCTCAAAGAGTAGAAACCCATTAGACCATAATGAATCATGTGTTACATAGTAGCTCATGAAACTACTTAGAAATGCAAGCATATTAAGCCTGAGAAAGTCATCCTCATGAGAGATGGATAATGGATCTTGAAAAGAGAGACCCTCCAAGGACAAGGACTTGTTTATATTTATTTCTTTAAGAAATGTGTATTGAGCCCTGGCAAGTGTGGCTCAGTTGGTTGGAGCATTGTCCCATAACTAAAAGGTTGCATGTTTGACTCCCGGTCAGGGCACATACCTCAGTTTTGGGTTCGATCCCTACTCCCCATGTGGATAATCCCCAGTCTTGGCATGTACACCCAAGCATGTACAGGAGGCAACCAATTGATATTTCTCTCTCTCACATCAATATTTTTCTCTCTCCTTTCCTCTCTCCTTAAAAGCAATGAAAAAAAAAAATTTGTGCTCAGGTGAGGATTTAAAAAAAAAAAGAAATATTTATTGATCACTTACATCAGGCATCATTCTTGCTACTTTGGATGCATCAATGAACAAAACAGTTGTATCAGTTTTTCATTGCCACAATAACACATTACAACTACAATGTCAGAGCCCCTTATGATAATAAACACAAGTTTGCAGGGTTCAGATGCTGCGGGACAGTCTTGGCCAATCATGTGTCTGCAGTCAATTGTGGGCTCACTTAGTCATTCCAGCCATCTTGGTTGGACTTTGTCACACAACTGTCAGCTAGTCGTGACTGGTCTTAGATGACTTGGTACAACTGGGGAAACGTAGCTCTGTTCTATGTCTTATTCAGTCTTCAGCAGGTTTAGGCATGCTCTTATGACCATGGCAGATGAGAAAGGGTGGATAAATCCCAACATATATGTGCTTTTCAAGCCTCTTTTTGTGTCATAATTGCTAATATTCCATTGCCCAAAGCAAATCTCATGGCCAAGGCCAGGAACAAAGTGGGAGAACACAACAAAGTTATGTGACAAAGTATACAGATACAGTGTGTGTTATGGGCTGAGGTGTGTCTCTCCAAAATTCACATGTGGAAGCCCAATCCCCCAGTACCTCAGAATATGACTGCATTTGGAGATAGAGCATTTAAAAAGGTCAAGTTAAAATGAGGTTGCAACGATAAACCCTAATACAATCTGACCAGTGTCCTTAGAAAAGGACATGTAGAGACCAGGGTTGCATGTGCGCAGAGGAAGTCACATGAGGACACAGCAAGAAAGCAACCATCTGCAAGCCAAGGAGAGAGGCCTCAAGAGAAACCAAACTTGTCAACACCTTGATCTTGGACTTTTAGCCACCAGAACTACCAGATAACAAATTTCTGTTGCTTAAGCCATACAGTCTGTGATATTTTGCTATGGCCACCCTAGCGAACTAACACAGGGAGGGATAAAAATAGGGATCATTTCTTGGCCATCTATTTCATCTAGTTAAGAGCCCATGTCTCCTTAGACCCTAAGTTCTTAAGTTAGATCATCTACATGACACACTATAGGAGAAGGTGATACATGCTTTGGAAAGTTTTAAAATTTAAGCAGGGTTAGGGGATCTGAAGTGCTGGAAGTAGAGGGTGAGAAGTTTCAGAATTAAATAGGATGGTGAGTGGCAGCGTCATTAAGGAAAAAAAACAAATGAGTGAACTCTTGAAAGAGATGAGGAAGTTAATTACATAGGTGTCTGGGGAGAGCATTCCAGAAAGAGACGAGAAGAAAGCAGAAGCTCTGAGGTGGAGCAGCCTGGAGTGTCAGAGGCACAGCAGGAGGCCAATGTGGCTGGCGGGTGTGGTGTGGGAACAGCAGGAGATGAGTTAGAGGCACCATGGGCGTTATGGATCAAGTAAAGACATTGGTTGTTGCACGGTTGTAAGACTTCCTCTATCCTGGCTTTTTCTTATTTCTCATATCTGTTCCTGCTGTTTATTCCACAAATTCCCAATCTCTGAAAACTGACTACGATATGGTCCAAGATTCACCTTTTCCTACAAGGTTGAGATATTTGCATAACATTCCTCATACCACTCAGATTCCACTTCTGAGTCTGAAATTTTCTGCACTTAATGCCTTCTCACCCCTCGACACCTAATCTTTGGCTTTCCTATGTTGGAAAAATTACTATGTTGTGTCCTCATCAGATACATTCCAAAAATTCTTTTTAATGCTACAGTCATGTTGAAGAAGGAACCGAAACATGGGGCCATTGCATGTACAGAATGAGGTTGTAGATAAGCACTCTTAGACTTTTGAGTCTTGGGGTGAGGGGATGTGCAGAAGGAGTGGCCCAATGAAATCTATGGTGCTATTTATGATGGAAATGAGGGATTGGAGGACCTGAAGGAGAGACAGAAGACCCATCACAGAAGCACATAGAAAGGCAACAAAGGTAAGTCTAGGGTTTGGTCTGACCTACAAGACACCCACAAAATGTTCATCTCAGTATATGCATTCTAATAGTCTCTTATTGTTTATATAGTATCAAAAATCTGGTCTGGTTGTAATTCTTAATAAAGAAGTTGACTATTATATCTCTCTTAGGTAATTAGAGACATAGGAAATAGATTTTAAAAGTCAAAATGCCTTAAATCAATTGGTTAGTTTAATTTCCAGATATACATCTTTGCACTGACACTCTGGGTTAGGTGGTACTGACCTCATCTTGCAGAAATAAGCACATAGGGACAAAGTTACTTGTTTAAACTCACATAGGTACAGAAATTGATTCAGTCTATTATATATAAACTTTCACATAAAAATTCAAGACTATACTACCTTCGAGTTGGACAATGCATTAGCATCTTCTACTCTAATTCCTTTATTATCAAATTAAACATGGAGATGGAGAACGTGAAGGGGGCTTATCCTTGGAGTCCTAGGAGCCTGTTCTCATGACTTCACCAGATGTCGTTTAGAAGGTATTGTCTCCATGACCAGAAGACCTGTGTTCAAATCTCAACTGCTTACTTGTAGTGTCCTTGGACAAGTTATTGTTTCTCTCTTTATGTTAGCTTCTCATCTGTAAAGTAGAGATAACAATAATACCTATTTGTGGTTGAATGTCTCATCACCACAAATTCTGTGACTCCATAGACACCTACATATGCAATGTGGCTTTGCTACTGTTTTCATCCAGAGGTGTCTGTCATCTCTTTAAATCTGGGCCGGACTTATGACTCGCTGTGGCAAACAGAATGCAGTGTACATGATGTTATATGAATGGCCTTGCAGATTTTTCTTTTCTTTGAAAATGCCATGCTGTTAAAAACGTCCTGGATTGTGGAAAGAGAAGTGTAGGTGTCAGATATGTAAGAAACATATCTTGGACCAACTAGTCCAGTCTAACCCTCCGGCTGAGTGCAGCTACATTAGTGAGCCCAGGAGAAGCCAGAGAAAAACTATCAAAGAAAACTATTAACACAGTAAATAATAGATAACTGTTGCTTTAAGCCCTTGGTTTGGGGTTTTAATAGGATGGTTTTCATGCAGTAATCACTTACACAATTATTTTGATAATTTAATTAATTAATACATATAAAGTGCTAAGATCTGAGTGCCTGGCACATAGTAATTGTTCAATAAGAGCTAACTAATGTATCTTTAATTGTTCTGTTTTTTTTATAGGCCCAACAAGTTGGTTGATGGTCTCCTTGCTAGCATTCTGGGTTTTTAATCTACGGTTTACTCTACCTGAATGAGCAGTGTTGACTGATAAGTCTATGTACAAATTTGGTATGTATGTTCAAACTGAGCTTTTCTCAGCTACATATCTATAGATATATGAATAGATTTTTAGGACTTTGTTCTTGTACACACTAATTTTCAAATATGGATTTGGGGGTTATTCCCAGTTAAATCATGGCTTCCAAGTTATAAAGCATGACCTGGACATGTTTCTTTTTTTATTTTAATATAACTTTTAATGTTATTCAAGGGATATCTGCAAGTAAGTCATAAAGAAAGAC
>VMDR010031739.1:0-11918 GCA_007922815.1 Macrotus californicus | reverse complement strand
TCATAACTGTCAGTCTGGATGGAGCTGTATTTTCCAATATTTAGCTGATAAAACACATAGAAAATTAGTGTCTACTCAGAACTATAATAACTTAAGTTTGGCATAATGCATCCATCCCAGAAGTGGCTTCCCATTTAAAAAAATAAAAAGTACTATATATTTCCACTAAGAAACCTAAAAGTTCTTTTCTTCCCATAGGTTGTTTTTCTGATTTCAATATTTCCTTCACATTGGATATTTTCTAAGGTATAAAGATTAAAAGAACAAAAGAAAAATCTAAAATATTTTTCCTATAGATGGATTAAATTACTTAGATACAGCATCAGTATTTAAAACTTTACAAAATACATTTGTATGTTCATAAATCTTAACAGATAAAGATTGGGGGAAAAAACATCAAGAAAAAGATTCATTATGGCACTATAACCTCGTTTCTAGAGGATATGAAAACAACTTAATAAATTTGACTTGTGCTACTATCTGGGACAAGAGATAAGGACTGAATATAAAATTTTGAGAATGAGAAACAGGCTGGCTGGGGGTTGTATGGGCAAGAATATTTTCTTCAGGATGTCTCAGAAAAGCTTTTCCAAGACTTCAATATGGACTTACAGCAATAATAATTAACCAAAACTACTACAGGATTCTCAGTTTCTGCTTGACAACAGGAAAAAGTATAGAGATGCAAGTCCAGCTATCCAAGACGGTGGGATTCTCCTGGACACAGTCTCATGCTGGTGGCACAGGGAAAGGCAACTGATGTTGAGGACAGCTTCAGGACTGTGTCACATGATTAGTTCAGATCTCTCATTAGCCACCCCCTAAAGTTAGATTAGGTGTTCTTATATGGGCTCATGGCATCCTAAACCTCCCCTATCAAAGTGTCTATAACATTAAATGGTTATCTTGTTATTTATCTGCATCCCCCACCTCGGGCTTTAGCTCCATGATGACAAGGACTATACATATCTGTCATTCACCAATATATCACTAATGCCCAGCACAGAGCTTGCCACGTGACAGGACTTCATATATTTGTTGACTCAATCAAGTATCAAGTAAGAAACCACGCTGTCTCCTAGACTATAATCAGATGTTCATGACACGAAAATCACTAACAGCCTATTTCTCCAAATTTATCTAGAAACTAAGAAGTCAGATTACATTTCTTCTCGTCTTCCAGTTGAGAACAGGTTTGGAAAGAAGATAGGAAGTATAAACTGCTATCAACCAATAATATTGAATAATAAAATTTATTTTCAGAACCATGAAATAGAATGATTAAATCCCCACCAAGGGACAGAGCTCACATCACGAAAACAAAGAGAGATGCGGTTGGGCTGAACAGAAAAGGCTTTCAACTTTCATTTGAAGGGAAGAAGAAAATGTTATACACACCATGAAACTGGCCATCACAGAAGGGGTTTTACTTTAGTAAAAGGAGAGACCAAAAATTAGCAGGCTGGAAGGTACTGACAAGCAACTCCAGAGTCTTGATTCATTAAGGCACACTCAGAGTACTTAAGCATCTCACCTGAAGTGAAAGTAAATCTATAGTACAAACAAGGAAAAGTAATCTCATACATAACAACAAAATTTGGCGGGTTGGAAGCTACCTCTAGACTGTAGCAGTAGAAAAATATGTAATAAATAGGTACCATATCCATGGTATAAAGGAGAGAACACCATTTTTAGGAATAAAAAGTATTAGGGCCCTGCCATCACTCTACCACTAGTAAGTGGCCATGTGACTTTAAAGAAGTCCCTTTTGTTCTGAGCCACAGACTCCTTACCTGAGAAATGGGGCTATTTATATCTACTTTCTAGGTTGCTATAAAAATCAAGTGGACTTTCATAGGTGCCTAGCACATGGAAAGTGTTTTGTTTATTTTTTAAAGATTTATGTCTTTAGAAAAACCACCATATATTAAAAAATAAACACCTAAATGGAAAACTAAAATTTGACAGGGTAACTGAGTAAAGAATGTCAATGGAGAATTTTTAAGTATTATAACCATACACTTTTGACCATCCAAACAGAGGGATGATATGAGTGAACTTTTTATAGTAAAATGGACCAAAACTAAATAAACTTAACATCTTTAGGAGAGGAGAATCAAACAAGAAAAAAATTAACTTAAAAGTATTGTATCTAAAGTAAACTCGACATATTTAATAACTGTGGGATTAACAGTAAGTACTAAAATTAACTGGTACATGAGCGAACATGAGTTAAAATATGCTATGGTTGACAAAAAGAGCTAATATCTTCTTAAACTTCCATTAACAGAAGTATCCAGAAGGTAGTGGGCTCTACACTAGGCTACTTTAAATGACACACTATCTTTAAGAGTTAATTAAGGCAGACATCCAGAAGAGAGCAACTCAGGACTATATTACAAAGATTAAGATGGCAGATATCTTCAGCCTAGAAATCATGCTTTGGGTTTTTAGCGGGGTGTTTTCTGGGGGGCGGGGGCAGTGTGGAGGGTGGTGGTACACAAGTGGTTGATGCCACAGGAATGGAGAAGAGAATTTCAGTTCACCATTCAAGAAGAAAATAACCAAAAAGTAGAAGAGACTATCTTATGAGGCATGCTCCCCAAGCCAGAAATGAATTTACAAAAAATTTTCAGTTGTTAGAGCGTGATATTTCAGGGGCCTCCTAAGATTCTAAAACAGTGAAGAATACTTCATTAATCCTGAATGCTCTAGGCTTCACATGAAGGTCTAATTAAATCTGTCCGGCATAAAAGTTTGAATTGCCAGCATAGAGAACCTAACAAGTGAGACCACACTAACTCTAACATGCATCATAGCGCTTCCTGGTGATAACTGCCATAGTCTGAAGAAGAGTCTACCAATACTACGTTTCCTAATATGTTAAATAATGCTAAACTTACAAGCGTCACCTATAAATTTACTGGCCTATACTGTAAAACACCTTTAATAAATGTCTCTGTAAAAATAGTATTTATTCCTTTTCAGTGATTTCTAGAATTCCATAGTGAAATAATACACATTAGTTAGATAACTAATACTTTATTCACAATGCCTGATATTCAGATGTCATATGTGTTCTCTTCAGGCTCTGGAAATATGAAAACACTAGCTCTGAAATAACTATGCTTAGCCCCCAACCACAATAAAATATCAGCAGGGATTAGATAAATGGTAACCAAATACTATCATTAGACAGACATTTTCTTCAGGATCAGTGGTTGAACTGGTTTTAAAAAAAGCACGGAAAGCATACTCACATCTTGGCTCAGTCCTGAGAAGGTTTTCTGAAGATCCTTGGCAAATTCTAAGTTATGTAGCACTTCTTCATATTTCTCCACTGCTTCCTACCGAATAGAAGAAAACACCAATTCTGTTAACTTCTAAGTACAAACATGTCAAAATAAATGTTTCTTAAACACATAAGAAATTTAAGACTTTATGAATCAGTCATTTACTATATATAATAAAAAAAAAAGGAGTCCTGGCTGGTGTGGCTCAGTAGACTGAGTGCTGGCCTGCGAACCAAAAGGTTGCCAATTTAACCCTTTCGGTACGAGCGCTCTTTCCGCCGCAACACTCCCAACTGTACGAGGTGCCGCGCCGAAAACGCGCACATAGCACATGGTCAGTCCTCCTTTGTGTGAAGACTTTCCTAACCTTATATAAGATCTATGCTTAATAATACAATGCTTTTTTCCAAGTGTTGTTTGTAACTTTAATATTAAGAGATAGTTATATAAATAACTAAGTAAAATTTATAAAAATTTTATACAGATGGATGCTGGATATATCCGGCACTCGTCCACACAGGTCATCAGATGGGCGCTGGATATATCCAGCACCCGTACCAAAAGGGTTAAACATTCCAATATCCAAATCATAGGGGTGCCAGAAAGAGAAGAGGAAGAGCAAGAAATTGAAAACTTACTTGAAAACATAATGCAGGAGAACATCCTCAATCTGGCAAAGGAAATAAGACTTCCAGGAAGTCCAGGAAGCCCAGAAAGTCCCAAAGAAATTGAACCCAAGGAAGCACACACCAAGGCACATCATAATTACATTACCCAAGAGTAAAGATAAGGAAAGAATCTTAAAAGCAGCAACAGAAAAGGACACAGTTACCTACAAAGGCATTCCCATAAAACTATCAGCTGATTTCTCAAAAGAAACTTTACAGGCAAGAAGGGGCTGGAAAGAAGTATTCAAAGTCATGAAAGGCAAGGACCTATATCCAAGATTACTCTATCCAGCAAAGCTATCATTTAGAATGGAAGGGCAGATAAAGTGCTTCCCAGATAAGGTCAAGTCCAAGGAGTTCATCATCACCAAGCCCTTATTATATGAAGAAACTTATTTAAGAAAAAGATCAAAACTATGAACAGTAAAATGACAACAAACTCACAACTCTCAACAACAGAACCTAAAAAAACAAAAAACAAAAATAAACTAAGCAAACAACTAGAATAGGAACAGAATCACAAAAATGGAGATCACATGGAGGGTTGGTTATCTGTGGGGAAGTGGAGAAAGGAGAATGCGGAGAGGGCAGGGGAAGAAGTACAGGGAATAAGCAGCATAACTGGTAGATACAAAATAGAGAGGGGAGATTAAGAATAGTATAGGAAATAGAGAAACCAAAGAACTTATATGAACGACCCACAGACATGAACTAAGCAGGGGAATGCTGGAGGGAATGCAGTTACCAGGCAGAGAGGGATAAAGAGGAGAAAAAAATGGGACAACTGTACTGGCATAATCAATAAAATATACTTAAAAAAATAAAAATTTATACTATGGTAGAAGAGACTTGTAAACAATTACCTATAACAGACAAGATTAAATGAGACTGTAACAGAAATATTGTAAATTTAAAGGGACAAATTTATACAGCAGCATTATTCATTATAGCCCAAAATAAAAATAACCCAAATATCCAACTGGTAAAATGGATAAACAAAATGTGATATAACCATACAAAGAAATACTCATCAACAACAAAAGGAAATGAATTATTCAACATGCTCTAACACAGATGAACCTCAAAAGACATAATACTAGGTCAAAGAAGCCAATTGTGAAATACCCAGGAAAAAATCAAATTTATTGAGACAAAAAATAACAAGGGCACAAAAGAGAACTTGGAGGGGTTATAAAAATGTCCTAAAACTGAATTGTTGTGATAGCTGCATAACTCTACAAATTTACTATAATTCATTGAATTCTACAGTGACATTGGGTTAATTTTCTGATATGTATAGGATACCTCAATAAAGCTGTTTTTTAAAAGTCTGATAAGACTAAGTCTTTACAAATATATAAAGCAATGGGAACTCCTATTTACGAACAGTATTAGACTAAATTGGTACAATAATTTTGGAAAACAGTTTGGCATTTTTACCTATAAAGTTCACTGTAAGTACGTACCCAGAAAAAATCTTGCACCTGTCTCAATAACACAGGCAGGACTGTTCAACGTGGAATATCAAAACATAATAGCAAGCAATTCAAACATCCACCTACTTTTTTAAGGATTTTATTTATTTTTAGAGAGGGGGAAGGGAGGGAGAAAAAGAAAGAAAGAAACATCGATCAGTATGGGCCTGGATCGGCACCAGGGCCTACAACCCAGGCCTGCAAAGTGACCGTGAATCGAACTGATAACTGTTCGCTTTGCAGGACAATATCCATCCAACTGCGCCACACTGGTCAGGGCTCAAACACCCACCTGTTTACAGACCGCTACTGAGAAGAGAAAAGCAAATGATATACAGCTGCCTGCATCAATATAAAAATCCTGAACACGAGCAAAAAAGGCAAACTGCAGAATACATAGTATGATAGCATTTATGATAAGGTACAAGAAAGCAACTCTAACAGATTTAAGGGCAACACACAAGTGCTGTTAAAATAAAAGCAAAGTAAGAAGGGGAAAAAGAAAACAGTTCAGGGTCAGACTGTAGGAAAGAGTACTAGTAAGAAGCTTCAGTGGTTTTAGAGTAATGTACTGGGAAAAAATCACAGCCCGAAATATGAATCAGTTGGGGGAGAGGAAGGAAATGAATTCATCACTCAAGTCAGAAAATGAAGCAAACAAACCAAGAAAGGCAGAAAGATAAAAGGAAAAGAGAATAAAATAAGTCTAAAATCTGGCTTAATTTTTTTTTTTAAAAACCACTACCTAACTTAAGCAAGAGTCAACTGAGGAAATACAACCATACAAAACTGAGAAACAGAAATAAAAACAGAATTTTATTATAAAATTACTTTGCCCCAATATGTGCCAATAAATTTTTGAAACTGGATGAAATAAGTAAATTTCAAGGAAAAGTTTTGAAAAGTTGACTTCCCCAAAAAATTTAACCTATTAATTTTCAAAGAAAAAAATAGAGAATATTACCCCAAAACTTGCACCTCCTCAAAAGAAAAACATGCTCAAATAGTTTCAAAGAACCACTCAACCAAACTTTAAAGACCATTCATTATGGAAGCACTGACAAGATAGTAAAAGAAAGGGATGGATAAATAGGTAGAGTACAGAGGATTTTTAGAGCAGTGATAGTATTTTGTACAACACTGTAATCGTGGATACATGCCTTCACACATTTCTCCAAACCCACAGACTATACACCACACCAAGAATAAACCCTAAATGCAAACTATGGGCTTGGAGTGATGAGAATAGATGTGTAAACATGGATCTAATTACAGCAAGTGCACCACTCCGGCAAGGAATGTTGGTAGCAAAGGGGGCTGTGCAAAAGTGGGGTTGGGTATATGAATTCTCTATACTTTTTGCTCAATTTGGCTGTGAACCTGTAACAGCTCAAAAAATAAGGTCTGTTTTTGTTTTTAAAAAAGGAAAAAGCAAAAAAAGTAAAGGCCCCAAAACTATGTATAGTAAGCCAAGTTTTATAGAAAATAGAAAAAAGCAGGAAGAATATTGTTTGTTTATATAGGCTTAAAGAAACTGAACAGACATATTAAGGATCATTAGCAATCATTATTTTGTGTTGGGAACCGCCCTGCCTGGTTTCAGAAGCTGTAACCCCCAAGGCTAAGGCTGAGTAAAGAGACCTCGGGACCATAAGCCACTAAGGAGACAAAGCTTATCTCCCTTGGCAGGGGCACCGCCTCTGCCCCTCTTACTTCACCCTGCTTGGCCCTGGGCGGGTGACTGGTTAGTCAATGATGAGTAAGATTCTTCAAGGGAGGGACGACCTAAGACAGGCATGGTCAGAATGGGCCCTCAGGGAAGGACTTGGGGGGCTATAGAAAAAGGGGGTGATAGACCCTCGCCCCTGGGCTTTGACATAGCCTGAGTGATGAGTCTTCATTCTGTCTGCTAGAAGTCTCCTAATCTCTTGACTGCCTTACTTCCCCTGTCTGACTTAAGCCTGAAACAATGCCGGGAGGTGGGTGCGGCCCTGGGCAGGACTGGGCAATTCCCTCGGGTGATCAGGCCTAAGAAAGAATGCCTAAAATCCTGTGAAGCCTGCTTTGCTAAGAATGCCCTCAATTTAAATGATAAGGGTCCAAGCATAGAATGAGTTTGTTTCCCCAAAGTTTTATGGCCCTTTGGCTACCTGACCCTGACTCAGAATAAACCCTCATAGTTCTTTGAATGTTATCTATTGTTCAATCCTTACTGCCTGACAATGATTGATGAGCTTTACCTGCATTCCTATGCAAACTGAACCCAACAGAAGCCCACTGAAGAACAGGCTCCTTTGGGAGATAGGCCACCTTTCCTCCCCAAGCAGATCCATGTCTTGGTAGACTTAATCTCATCCGTGGCAGCCAAGGGGGGTAGCCCTGTGGGCAGAGCACCCCCACAATTTTGTAAGATGAGAACTGAACAAAGCAGTGAAAAAAACTACCTTTTTTAATATTTTCTAATTTCTAAACTATGTGAATTATTAGCAGTTTTAAAACCTAAACTTAGAGCTTCTTAATACTGCACTACTGAGAGCTATTATCTGAGATTATAGATTTCTTCTTCTGACTCATGTGCATTTTCTAAATTTCTACCTTAAACATTCAATGCTTATATGAGAGGTTATTTCTCAGAAGTACCACAAACCATATGCTTATAACAACTAGGAACCTAACACTCAGCTTATATTTTAGTAAATCTGTATGTAATAACCCATATGCCTACTATATACTACACACTATCCTAAGTGCTAGAAGAACAACAGTGAACAGACAAAATTTCTAATGGAACTCGGAAGGAGAGATAAATGAAACTTTAGTTTGTCGGAGAAACGCTTCTATGAAGTAGAAGCTAAAGCAAGGAAAGCAGCTAAGGATGATGAATGGGAAAACAGAGGTATAGTGTTGTCAGGACAGGCCTTACTGAGATGACCTTCAGATAAAAAGCTGAAGAAAGGTGGGAATTGAGCTATTTAGACATCTGGGAAAAAACCGTCCCAGGCCGTAGAAACAGCAAAAGCCCGAAAGTAGATGTGTGCCTGTAATGTCTGAGGAACAGCAAGGAGGCGGGTACCTGGGAGAGAGAAGTGTAGGAAATGCAATAAAGACGTGAAAGGAAGTGGGGAGCATTTTATAGGGCTTTGTAGGCCCAAGTAAGGACCTTCTGTCACTCCGATGGGAACCCATGGGGACTTCTGCGCAGAGCATTGACCATCTGACTTGCGTGTGAACAGGATTTCTGAGGCTACGACACTGAGAAAAGACTTGGAGAGCGCAGAACAGAAAAACTTGTGAGGGAGCCATTACACTAATGCAGATGAAAGGTGATGTGATAAGGACCAGGATAACAGAAGCAGAAATTTATAAAAAATGGTCAGTTCCTAAATTTATTTTGAAAGTTGAGCTGATCAAACTTGATAATGGGCTAGATATAAAGTACGAAGAGCACGATGAGAAATTCTCCCAGGTTTTTTGGCAACTCCATGCTAAACCTTCCAGCCATTAACTGACATAGCTAAGATTAAAGGTCGGGGACACAGGTTTGGGGGGACAGGGTGAAATCAGAAGTCAAATACACAACTGGACATGGGAATCCGCACTTCACAAAACTAATCTATTGGCAATACAAAGTTGGCAGTTGGCAGCATATTTCTCAAAACAGAAATCAAAGTTAATAGTATAGAACAACAAGTAGTTATGAAGACAGTAAAAAAATACTGAGACTAAAGTTTGCCTTGGCTGAAGCTCTGAAATATAGCATGTCCTTGACATTTCCTAGAGAGCGAGCATGAGAATCACCAACCTCCCCATCCCCATCTCCCATATTCCTCCCAGATCAACAATACTGCCATAATTGAACATGTTCTTCAAGGATATTCACACATAGAAAAGTTGTGTCACTTTAAAAGTTATTGAACACACCATGACTACTTGAAAACAAAGCCATGTTGAAATGCTGGATGTCCAGCTAAGTCCTCTCACCAGCTATGTGAACACATCATTCTCAGTGCTCACACAATTCAAATCTGTGCCTCAGCAAAATTGTAATTTACTACATCACAATAATTCAAGGCCAGTGAAGAGGAGACAATGTGGCAGGGGAGAAGTCCTTGAATGTCAGTGTCTATGATACACAACCAAAAATCTTCGTTGAAAAAGACAGAAGACAATAGATGTACAAGCTAGGGCAAGTAACTTTTAGGTTAATTTGTCCCTTCTTAGCCAGGAGATGTTATCAAGTCAAAATGGCAAACCTCAATGAAACTTTTTTTTATATTTCCATATTGCAAAAGCTCTCCTCCACCAAATTAGATATAATTTGCAATTACCAGGTATAGCATAGATAAGTTAAATAACATTTTTCAAAGTTATAAATAGTCTAATATTTAGAGTAAGGTTTTAAAAAAAGGCCAGATATCACTCTTTTTTTAGCCTATCAATTTGTGGCCTCATAAAGTCTAACTGCAGTTTTATTAAGAAAAGGAAACCAGCAAGCCTGACCAAAAATTATAAAATCACTTACCAATTGGTCTGGATTAAGTTGCTCTCCATTTTTCAGGCGATCCTTGTAATCTTCCAATTTGAGCTACAAAAGAGAGACTTACATCTATTACAGACTGATATAAAATTCTGAAGCAAATAAACTAAATACTAGACTTTATTTCTTATGAAAACAAAGTTCTTAAAGTAAGCTATCTATGTGCAAAAGTACCATTTCACTACAAAGCAGGCAGCAACTGAGTATGTGAATTACAGTCGGGAAAAAATAAATTACACACATGAACATTAGTCTGGAATTACAAAAGTTAAGTAATAAAAAACCCTTTTCTCATAATAGCTTCTGTATATATTTAGACTACAGAGACCTAACTAGTCAGTCATATAAGCCCTTAACCAAGTGGTGCTCAGTCAGGAGCAGCTTTGTCCACAGGGAGATCTGGCAATGTTTGGAGATACTTCTGGTTGTCACAACTTGGAGGATGGCAGAAAGATGCAGAGTGTTACTGGCATCTTGTGGGTAGAGATCAGGGATGTTGTTGAACATCCTAAAACGCACAGGACAGCCACACACAACAAAGAATTATCCAGCACAAAATGTCAATAGTGCTGAGACTGAGAAACCCTGCTCTAACCTCATGCTTAAACCATTAGTTACCTGTTGATTAATGTGGCATTAGTTGGGTAGGAAAGTTCCCAATGGAAGTACAGAAACGTGAAAGATTTCTTTTCTAGCATTATAGTAGCCTCAAACTAAAGCTATTTTTATATTAAATTTGATATTTAGTAAACACAACTGTCCCCATAAAAATGACATGAGCCACAATGTTTAGGCTCCTTTCATTTGACTTTACAGTTTTAAAATGCTTTCCCAGAAGCTTGAAACAAAACCTTTGGTACTGTCAGACAGGTATTCGAGGAGGCAGTATAATTAAGCCTGAGAGTGTCAGTACACGTGTACACGTAGCTCCTCCACCTGGGAGAAGACGTTAATGAGTCTCCATCAATAGATCCTGTGCTGACTAGTTTCCCATCAGTGGCAGGGAATTTGTGCTGACCCAGGCACCCTCGCCTTATCACATTTGTGATTAACTGTATGCATCCCAAAGACAACTGGTGACAGCTAGGACTACAGAGAAGCTACCAGTAACTGGCCCTTCTTCACTACCTCCCTACGTGTATATATATATATATATATATATATATATATTTTTTTTTTTTTTTTTTAAAGAAACAGTCTTAATCAAACTCTTTAAAAAATCCCTTCAAGCTCCTCCATTAAAAGCAACTTCCCGAACATTTAACTAGGTCTTGGCATAAAAACATTTAAGAGTTCGTAGGTCACAGAGTTCATGATTCACCTTATTATCACAAGCAAAGAGAATCATGACACAACAAAGCAGCATGCAGTGCTGTTTCTCAGGCTACATGACTCAGGAAACGAGGAATGATTTGGATCTTTACTATAACGTTAGGCTGATCATAGCCCCCGAGTCCCTTTACAAGGCTCGCTACCATGCTCTCTCCTACCAATCTTAAAACATCACCTAGCAACACAAAAATTGGCGCTAAAACATTTTCTGGCTCCACCACCGTTAAAGCTTCCAATGACCGCAGCATCTACACTGCAATATCAACTGCTGCAGAAAGTCACAGGGAAATGAGCTCAAAAAATCAGCCAATCTCTGAAAAGAAACACTAGTACTACACTCAAGGAATTAATATGACTTAAACTAGCTTTTCAAGTATTTCAATAGTAGCATGCATAATTTTACTATGAAGAATACTTTTATTATGCTGACAAATCAAACAGAAAATGTTTAATATATCCAATATTTGGCCTGCTTACATGTTTTCAGCCAGCTAAATCCCAAACTTAGTTAAATCTTTAGGAAGTAATCTATGAGTCCTGACTGAATGCCAAAACATCAGTTCCTTAGCCCTTATTTAAAAGTGCATATACCTGGCTGGGGGGGGGGGGGGGG
>VMDR010031738.1:0-11941 GCA_007922815.1 Macrotus californicus | reverse complement strand
ATGCAGTGAACCTGCATCGTTTTGAAAACGTATAAAATGAGGAGCTTGTTTTCTTTGCTACTAGCAGTCAGAAATATACCTTTGAGAGATGTATTTTTTCAGAAAAAATATTTGATCATAAACTCTTCATCTAGTGTCACTTCTATTGTCCCCTATGAATTGAAAAAATATTTGGGTTCTATTTTTGCTAACCCATCTTCTCCCAAAACACTCACTGAATCATTGTAGTCTCCTTCCCTGAACTTTTGTCTCTATGAGTAGCTAATATTTAGATTGTCTTGAGAGCTAAAATATCTGTCCATTTGGTACCCAATTCAGGTGATCTCAGATGTAGACCCAGGCAGATTCATCCCTCACCGTTCCTCATCAGGGTCTCTCCCCGAGGTAAGCACCAGGATTTATCAGCAAACAGTAGCACTCAGCCTGGTCCTTGGGCTGGGCCTCTGAGAAGGTGAGGGCAGCTTTGCCCCCAGTAGGGAGCCTGAGAAGTGAGCCTGGGTTCATGACTGTTTGATAAATCAGTGTCTTGAAATTTGGTCAGGCTTCTTCTGGCTGCATTGTGGGTCATCTCTGGTGGCTACTCCAGTGCTGGAGCTGCAGGTGAGGGTGACTGTCCTCCTGGTCAGCGAGGACTCCTGAGTAAACAGAGCCTGAGGAGAGACCCTTTAAGCAAACAAAGCATGGACATCCAATTAGGCATGAAGAAGGGAGACAGGGGGATCACTCTGAAGCCTGCTCTCTGAAGTTCCCATGAGCCTGGGCCCTGAGTGGGGAGGAAGAGAAGAAGAATCTAGGTGATGGTGTGGATGTCCCGCAGACCCACTGGCTCCAGTCAGTGATGGCCCCTCTGATGACTCTCAAACTGCTCTACCTCTTTTGGTCAAGGTTGGGTGTTTGTAGACGCATTATGCAAATCTAAGCCCCTAGCCACCCCCACCCACTACCACCTTGCAATTCCGGGTCCTTGGTCCAGGGAGCAGCCTCATCGTCCAGGGGAGGCCTGGCTGGCTCTTAACTCTGGGTTTTCCCTGTGGGAGAAGACGGCTGTTGTACGCTCTCAGTGTCCAGTTCGTTAACTTGAACCACTTGAATCTGAACTTCCGTCAGGTTTTTGAGAAGACTCACAGCGCCCTCAACTTGTGGCTTCTTTGGGCCAAAGAAGTATGGTACCCCTTCTTATTCATTTAACAGATTACTTTGGCTGAAACTTTTTGTTGACATCTTCACTTTGTTGCCCAGACCAACTCACATTCATTGCTTGTCTTTTCTTTGTTCATTGCTGTTCATTCTTCTCTCTATAGTTATTGTTGAAATCCACTGCATTGTCTGCATTTCAATTTCAGTGTTACTTGGTCTTACTTGTTAATCCGAGCATTTTGAGTGACTAAAGAAACTGTATTCATGACCATCTGACTTCAGGTTATTTACTTTGAATCTCAAGTTTAATAAACTGCTGGTTCAAAATAATATTTATCTTAAATAACTTATGTTAGAGTATTTTAAATAGAAAATATAGGCACATAATAAAAAGCTGACTGTGCCAGTCCAGCAGGGAGGTTAGGCTTGGGGGACCCAGATGGAAAGAGAAATCTGGAGCATTTTAAAGCTGAGAAACACAAATTGTCTTTGTCCGGATTTAGGACAGGACTATCTCCTTGTGCGGCTCATCAGGGAGAGAATTTAAGCTTATGTTGGGGCGCTGTGCAAGTTATTTTCCTTGGTAGTTTCTGGTGTGTGTGTGTGAGAGAGAGAAAGAGAAAGACAGAGAGAGAGAGAGAGATCTTGGTTTGGGAATTATAAGCCCTTCTGATGTTTTAGCAGACATCTAAACTATACCATTGTCAGCAGATGATCTGGCCATGTCAATAAAAATGGCATTCTAGACCTTAGAAAGTACTAATGAATTTTATGTACCTCAGAGGGAATTCAACTTTAAGTACAAGAAAGAAATTACTTTGTGAGTTGCCAAATGTGGGAGGTGCTTATTATTAAAATTTATTATTAATTGCACTTACTGTCTATCCATAGCTCTGTGGTGAGAGACTGAGATCTGCACAGAATTTAGCGTGCTGTTTTGAGCGAGAAATTTAGGAGTTTTTGCAAAGGAAATGACTACTGTTATAGGAATAGACGTACTTTGAAAGTTCAACAATGCAGTATAAGATAGAGAAAACACATAAAACCTCTACAGTGCTCTAATAAGTAATGATTTCAATAGGTGAAGAATACTTGAAAGCATGCAGAGATGTTGATTGCATTATTAAATGGGAAACTGGATTATAAGATACATTGCCTTTTGACTCTTCTCCCTTTCTTAGTTCCTACCCTAACCCTTCACCCTGCCCCAGAGTAACTAACATCTCATATAGAAACAAGAAAACAAACAAGAACTGGAATGGTATTGTTACCATAGGTAGTTAGTTAGTTATTAATAAGAAAAGGAGTAAAGGGAAACTAAGGAGCATAAGCCTGCTTGCCGAGCCAGGAAGCTACAGCATTTACAGACTCATTCACACTTTCCAGGGGACTGCTGCTAAGGAGACTTCATCCTAGGAACACAGGTAACATTCCCAGAAGCACTGCTCTCCCTCCAGCACCAGACTGTGGGGAGAGCAGAGGGCAGTAAGCATATGCTCACCAAAAGTCAAAATGGCAAAGGTGAAGGTGCTTGACATAGAGTCTTATCAGTCTAACTAGGGGGTGGACCCATCATAAACCTGCAAAACCTTGGGGAGGTGATTGGTTAATTTGAAAAAACTCCTGGTCTTTCCCCAAGCCTGAGATAATATAATCCCAGAACAAAAACGTTTTCTCTCTCTCCCTCTCTTTCTCTCTCTCTCTCTCTCTCTCTCTCCCCACACTCACCCCTTTTGTTTGTGTTTGTGCATTCTCTCTAACTTCTCTGACCATGTGTGCAGCTCCTGGGGCCCACAGGGGACTGCAGGGGCTCCACAGGACTAAGCTGTAATAAGAAACGTACTCAGGACATTGGCCTTTATCTTTGCCCTGCTTTTTCTGTGGTGAGATGGAAAAAAAATGGAACACAGGGGCAGATTTCTACCTGAATAAGTCATCTTGCCACATCATAATCCCGTGCATAGGTCTGTGAGATGCTTTTCTCGTGGTCCTGTGGAAGAGCCTGATTTCCACCGACAATAGTATATGTTGTCAAAGTATGTGCAAAGGTTACCTCTGAGTGGTGAGATTATTAAACAATTTTTACAGTGGCCATTTATTACTTGTGTTATGTTATACTCATCCTTTTCAATGTTATTTAACTTCAAAGGAACGTGTGGGAGAGTACAGACTAGCAGTAAAAAAAAAAAATTCATTCTTGATTACGAACGGGTCAGTGGTGCCCAGGTCTTCCCTCCGTGGCTCCACACCATTGATCTCTCACCTCCAGGGGCATGGCAGCCCTTTCACAGCTGCCTGTCCTTTGCATGCCAGTCCATCTCCAGCTCAGGCCACAATGAATTTGCAATAGGGCAGCAGAGATCAACAGCACAGCAGGAAGTGTTTGAGTATGTCTTCCTTCACTCCTCAACCTCCTGCAGGCCCTACATTTACAAGAAAACAAAGATAAGCAAGCTGTAAATATTAATCTCAGCAGGAGATAAAGGGAGATAGGGGTGGGGCTTATAATCCGGCAGATGGGATAAAGCAACAGAAGAGGGTGGACTTTACTGCATTGTAAACCCTGGGGCTCTGCTCCTGGCAGCCACACAATCTAAGGCTTGGGCTTTAGTGCCTTTTCTTTGTACCTTTTTAATCTGAATAGGCAAAATCCCCGTGAAACAGTCACAGAAGTAATCAGACACCTCTAGCAACACACACATACATTATAAAAAGGTATTGACTCAACATTTTAACAACATGAATCTAATAGAACATAGAGATTTAAAATAAGTGCAGTGTTCTCAGAGATTTAAGTGAGAATAATAGTGGAAACAGTGGTGAGAGCATTTGTTGCACCAAAAGAGGCACTGATTGCCATCCCCCACCCTAACTTTGCACAAGCATCATATAGACCAGATTATTTAAAATCATATCCCTGTCATTCCTATTTCCATCCTCTGCTTTATTCACAGTGCTTACCTACCTTCCACAAAATTGATCTTTCTGGTCTGTGTCTCCCTCCTAGCACATATTTTCCATGAGGTCATTGGTCTGTATCCTCAGCACCTAGAACATGGCCTGACTCATAGTGGGTATTGAGTAAATACTTGTTGAACTAGATCAATAAATGAAGACGTATAAAAGAAATGGGAATGAAGATTATGGAATTAACGTACAGATTTATTATCAGCAAAAATGAGGGTAAAAAGTAAAAAGGAAGATGGTGGAAAGAGGGAGAGAGAACAAGGGAAGACGGAAAGGAGAAAAGAAAGGAAGAATTAAAACACACATTCATATCAACCTGTACCTAAAATAATAAACGATACCTATGGAATGAGGATGCTGAGGACTGGGCGCGGGGAGTGGAACCAGAAAGGTGTAAGAGCTTGCTAAGTGCTTAGTGGTTAGTTATAGGTGAGTTGTCAGTGAGGGACCGCAGACAGCAAAGGCTTGACTGGAGCAGTTGGCTCTGCTTTCTCACATGGCTATCGCAGGCCTTGGTCCCTCACCAGCTGGCCTTCTTCGTGAGGTCACTTAGGCAGGGTACCTTGCTCCACCCAGGATAAGCAATCCAAGAGAAATCAAGAGAAGACAACCAAGACAAGCCCCTCTCTTTCTACAGCTTAGGCTCAGAGGTGACATTCCATCTCAGTTTGGTGACCTATTTGTCAGAACTCAGTTGTTATATAGTGGGTTGTAGATGTCTCTGCATCCCGTCCGTTATGTTGTTGACTTCTCCACAGCATGCTATGGCCATTAGCCTAAACCTACCTGCAACTGAACTCAAATCTTTTCACATCCTGTTGTTTTAAATAGAGACCATAGAGACATGTGTATTCACTTAGAGCCTGTCTGCTTTGCACACCCCATGAGATGGCACTCAGTGAGTGCTAGCTGTGGATGAGAGAATGCTTGGTGGGCTTTGACCCCAATCTGCTGCTGCCCTGGGTTGCTCTCTGACCCAGCCTGGCTGTGCTGCTGAGAGGCACGTAGGAGACAAAGGAGCCCTTCACCGATTCCCTTCCCACCTGGGAGTTCTCATTCCTCTTCTCTGTGTGTTGGCCCTGCGTCACTTCGTCCAAAGGTTTACTTATAGCTGTGAGGGACTTTACCTCTCATCTAACCTTTCTAAGTACCACCCAGATAGAGCTCTCTCTGTGTTGTGGCCGCCTCTGACAGTGCTTTTTGCCTTTTCCTCCATCATCCTGAAATCCTCCCACTTACCACCCCTTCATGCAGTGCAGCCCACACTCAAAGGAGGGGCTTACACAAGAGCGTGAACACTAGGAGGTGGGGTTATGGGGAGCTGTCTGAGTGGTTTTCAACAATAGTCTGCCCTCTGGTCCCCAAAGATTCACGTCCCTGTCACACAGCACACACTTCCTAGGCCTTGTGTTCAGCTTTGCAGATACAGAAAGGAAATGTTGTGGGGCAGAGGGTACACTGAGCCCTGCCTGGGTTTATGTCTCACTTCCCCCCTGCGTCTGTCACTGTGGGAATGGTTGCTGTACCACAGAACACAGTAGTACTCGGCCTCGTCCTCGGGCTGGACCCCGGTGATGGTGAGGGCGGCTTTGTTTCCAAGCAGGTTGCCGGAGAACCTGGCAGGAACCCCTGGTATCCGATTGCTGGTACCACCTATTAGACTCTGGGGTGTCTGGTAGGACTTCTGTTGGATCCAGCAGGCATAGTTACTTGTGGTGATGGCCCCAGCACTGGAGCCACAGGTGAGTGTGACCGTCCCCCCAGGAGTTGTGGACAGTAAAGCTTCCTGAGTCACCACAGCCTGGGATGTGGCCCCTGAAACAGGTGAGAGACCAAAGGTAAGGAATGGGGACAGGTGTCACAAAGGCGCCGTGTGGCCTCTCACTTACCCGCGACCCCAGCCCGAGAGTCTCCCCTGACCTGTGCAGTGAGCCAGAAGTGTGAGCAGGAGAGGAGCCCAGGCCATGGTGTAGATACCTCACTGCTGTGCTCCTCAAGACCCTACAACACAGAGTCAGCCTGCACAGTTCTCATTATAACTCCTACTGCGTGTGGGGGTGGGGCTGCCATGAAAATGTGCTCCACTCCCAGGGGTGTTCAGTGGTGTGGTCACAGCTACTGAGCTGTTCCACATCAGTGGCCACGTGGTGGTGGGACCCAGGAGCTATAGGACCCTGTCAAGTGGAGCCTGCTTTCCCAGGCACCGACCCACAGCCCCCTCTAGTGTCCATAGTGAAAATATCACCAATGGACATATGCACTCCTGCAGGGCTTTCCCTGTTTGCAAACCCTCTTTCCTCTGACCTGGAGCTTTTAGTCCTCTGAGTAGGTCAGATGAAGTGCCTGTGATTCCTCAGGCAGAAACTGGATGGGGGATTTGGGCAAGGGGAGGCCGGAATGAATTACTGCCTCTCTTTTTGCTCCACATAGTAGGCATCTATGTTGAGTAGAAAAGCTAAGGTCTTGGATTCTCCTGCTGCCTTAGCTCGGGTTCCTCAGGAATGCACCCAATAATGTGGATGCCTTGCCACATAGGTAGTTGACTGCCCCGTGGTCAGGTGTTTGGTCTCTGCCAGAGCCTAGCACCATTTCAGAATTTATTTCTTTTTTCTTTTTCTTTCTTAATGGTGTTTAATTTACCACCGCTCTGGAAAACTAAAAGACCACAATGGGATTTTTCTCCCAGGGCTTGCCAAATACTTGCTGTGTGTGTATATATCTCTGTCAACTGGGTCGTAGGATTCAAGTGTCAAGGCTGTGGGTGCTTCATAGCTTCAGAGCACTTGTCTGCTCTGGGATACCTTAAACCTCATAGTCTTGGTGTTACCTGGTAATCTGGTGGGGCAGTATTTCTGACAGCGGAATATGGGCTTCCAGAAGCAGAAGAGGCCACTAAGTGTATACTTCTTTATTGAAGGTGGACACTGTGAGATGCAATCATTTTTCCTACTCTGGAGGGTGTGTCTTGTCATGTCAGAGACCAATGCTACCCTCGGAACCTCAGTGATAGGGTGGGCCTCTAAAATTTCACAGGGTTTGTCTCCTATGTGACAAAACCCTAGTATGTGAAGTGAGATCTAAACTGGCAGTATAGAACTTCTGGAAGGCTTTTTTAAAAAGATGGGGTAGCTCTTCTTTGGGTATATCTGGGTATATACCCAAAGAAAATGAAATAAATACCTTGAAGCGATACCTATACTCCCGTGTTCATTGCAGCATTTTTCACAATAAGCAAGCTATGGTGACCACCCAAGTGTCCATTAACAGATTAACGGATAAAGAAAATGTGGTATAAAAAAAAAAGAAAATGTGGTATAGATATGCAATGGAATATAATTCAGTCATGAAAAAGAAGGGCCTGTCCTGCCCCGGTCAGGGCATGTGCCTGGGTTCCAGATTCAGTTCCTGGTCGGGGCAGATATGAGATGAGGCTGATCAATGTTTCTCTTTCACATCGATGTTTCTCTCCCTCCCTCTCTCCTGCCCTGCTCTTCTCTCTAAGGCTGATGAATATGTCCTAGGGTAAGGATTTAAAAAGAGAGAGAGAGATACTGTCATTTGCAGCAATGTGGATGATTTTTTGTTGTGGTAAAATACACAAAACATTTCATTCTTTTTATTTCTGAAGGTATCCAAAAATATCATGGGCTGGGGAATCCCTAGTGGACTCGTGGACTCAATGGCACAATGGGCCTGGACACTCTGGAGCCCTATGTCTTCTCCCCAAGGACTTTGATGTGATCCTATCTCTTGCTCATCTTGTTCAAGTGAATCGATGTCAGCCATGTAATGTACTGCTGTGAGGTTCCACAGAAAGTGCAGATTGTCCAGTCTTCCTGGGGAAATGTTGGCCAAAAGGCAGAGTAAAAATACCTCAGGGGGAACTCTTTGTGTATACTGTTGTCCATCCCACGTGAGTGTGAAGGGTGTCCGATGCTCCTCGCTGACCACTGAAGACGCATGGAAGGCCCGCACCGGCCGGATTTGAGGCTCTGCAGCACTGGACTGAAACAGTGTTCGTGTACTCCAGAAGGCACGCCGCGTCAAGCACACGGCTGCAGCTGGCGTTCTAGTTGTCTGAGTTTGCAATACCCCACGGTCTTCTGGCAGAGCCCTGGAGTTTTCGTGGTTTTTATTGGTTGCCGTAGCTGAGTAGCCAGATTGGTAAATTGAACGAGGACATGTCAGGGACCGACAAACTGCGTTATTACGGGTAGCTAGAAGTCTGCTATTTTCCCACAATAATATTATTTTTAACATGTCCATCTTGAAGAAAATGGAGCAAGGCGAAGTATAGGCTTTCCCTTGGTCCTCTCAACTACCAGTACGGTGACTTCTTGGGCTCTTCTCCAGGTCAGTAAGTGAGTCTGGAGATTCTACTGACACTTATGGGGATATGCCCACTGGGTGATTCTATCCATCTGCTACCAGCTGCGCCTTTCCTAGACCAGACACCCCACAGCCCTGCTGAAGTTGGGGGTGATAAAATCTGAGATTCTCGAGTATGGCTGTCACTTGGGTCACGTGCTCAACAACTCTCACAATATTTGGACATTTCTTCCCCCGACCTGAGCACATTCAATGAAATGACCGTGGGCCACTTTAGGGCAGCAGTAGGAGAATCACTACCATGTACTTCAGTCAAGTGCTGACTACCTTACTGGTTTCCACCCTAAATTTCAGAAGTTTCTGGGTTTGAAAAATGGGGCAAGTCAATAAACTGGGCGATAAAAAATAACATTTTATTAGCCTGGCTACACTCAGCCCTCCGCACATCTAGTGTTCATAATTTGGCTGTCGAGAGTGACAGCCTCTTTGGTGGCTACTGTCTCCCTTGTCCCCTGGAACACTGCGCACTAGTAGCCACGCCCACTGCATTTTGTGTGTTCGTCCTCTCTGATTGCTGCTCTTTGCCCTAATTTTATTCACCTTCTTTCTAATAATAAGAGGCCTCTCTGCCTTCTAATTTTTGGAAATGCTAATATTTCTGTTGACAGCAGAGAGAACATTTCATCAGTACAATGTCCCCCTGTGAGCCCTAGCCTACCAAGGACCATATGACCGAGGTATGAGATGGGTAGAGACAGAGGAGCCATCGAGGCTGTTTGCACTGTGAGTGCACCTGTGATGGCTGAACAACCTGGAAGTTAAAGCCTGTCAGGGAGCATGTGAATCTCAGCAACCACATGTGTTGATGTGTAAACTCTCAGATTTCAAGAAGTCCCTGAGGCAATGTTTTGTAACGCAGGAAGACGTGTGCTGTTGACCAAGACCAGCTAGGGCATGTAGAGGTGCAAGATTCTCATAGACAGGGGCTGGGAATACCTGGGAAAGTGAGATTCCCATCAGAGAGGGAGGCCAAACTGGAAGTCAAGCCCTTTGGAAGGAAGTGGGTCCAGGGCAGACTAGCCATGAGGGTTTTCCTCACTGCCTCTGCCTGGGTCACAGTGGGTCCACGAGGCTGCTCTCAGTACACGGCCGGCTCCACAGTGGGAGTCGTTCATTCTTCTTCCTGGGGGTCTTGGGGAGTCAGGCACCAATCTAGGTCAGAGCCAGGACCTGAGAAGCATGGGTTAAGGAGGGAAAGTCCTAGAAGTGACACACTGAAGGAGAGAGGAGGAAAGATCAGGACAGCTTCTGCCAGGACAGGAGCCTCTGCATCTGGGATCCGGGGACTGTGTGATTCTTCTTTAATCAAAATACTTTCCTCTCTGTTGGTGATTTTGCTCTGTTTCTTGTTTGAAAACAGCTTCCCATCTTAGTTCACAGCATGCTTATGGGTTTAAAGTAAAACAGTGATGTCGATTTTTTAGGCAGGGAGGTTTTAGAAATGAAGAATCTTAGGTTCGACTCAAGACCCACAGATTCAGAATCCACATTTTATAAGATATTCACATGATCCCCATGCATTTTAAAGTTTGAACATAACAGATCTAACACATTCATGAAGGCACGACTTTGTTTTTAGCTGTGAATTAATTCTATCTTCACCTGTTCTGCTTGCAACCAACCTGTCAGCAAAATTAACTCTCTGTTTTTTCATTTTGTGCATTGCAAGTCAAGGTTAACGGACGTGGAGCACAGAGCTTGTTACTAGATATTTCAGGGCTACCTGGGAACATTGTACACTGTTCATTCTTACAGGTTAGCTTATGTCCCTGCTGTTCTTGTGTGTGTGGGAGGGTCTCCTGTCGGTCCCGAGCCGCCACTGCAGAGGCTGTGGCTTTCGATACCTGTCTGTCCACAAGACGCATTGTTGTCTGGGACCGTGTGCTCTGCTCTTGTTTATGGCTCTGGGTCCCCACTGGCACTCCTTTGTCAGCCTGGTAATGCCTTACTATCTTGTGACTGTCTAATACATTTCAGGAACTAAAGTCTTTTTTCCTCAGTGCAAAAGCTAACATACAACAGAGAAAAGAGTTTCTGTCTGGTGATGGGGCTTGATTTATAGGATCCAAGCTCAAATGAATGGAATTTATGCAACACCCACCCACCCAAAATACGGGAGAGGGACACACATTGGAAGTCATGAGGCTGAACCGGGGCGGTGAGCTCTGCAGGGTCTGAGAGCCTCTCCTCAATGGGAGGCTTTGCCCAGCCCCAGGGATGCAGGGGCTCCGCAGAGCTCTGATCTCAGGAGACAGAGGGACCCAGCTTCTCGAAGGTCTCAGAGCTCAGGGAATATCAGTGGAGCCCAGGCTGGCACCAGGAGACACCCAGGACACTGGAAATGGGCCACCTGGCTGTCTCAGTCACACATGATGCACTTCTGCCCTCCTCTCCACCCAGCCACTGAGCAGGTATTTTGTTTTTTGTTGGAACAGAATTATGTTTGTGTTGGGAGACGAAAGACCCCAAACCAGATATTTCCATTTACTTTCTAAGGGAAAACTGAGTCGAGGGCCTGTTTCCCCAGGCTTTAGTAGCACAAGGGACAGCACAACCCAAAACTGAACTGGTGTTGGTCAGGGACAGGGGAGCCATGGGTCACACAGGAGAGGAGGGGACAGATTTGATCATGTGTCTCCATGGACCAGGAGCTCTCTGAATGGGAGAAAGGGCCATGGTGCCCCACCCCTTGGTGTGCTGACTGTTTCCATCCTCTCTCTCTCCTTCTGTCACTAAAGCTGAGCCATTCTGAGCACGTGAAGGGGTTTAGGTTGCACTTCCCCGTGGGTTCACATCACTGTGTAAGTATTACTACCCATGTACAGAGCACAGTAATAGTCGGCCTCGTCCTCAGGCTGGGCCTCCGTGATGGTGAGGGCGGCTTTGTTCCCAGAGATGGATCCGGTGAAGCGCTCAGGGACCCCAGAGGGTCGGCTGTTTGTACCATAGATGAGCATGCGGGGAGCCTTCCCTGGGGTCTGCTGGTACCAGCTGGGGTAGTTACTACTAGAGACTGACCCAGAGCTAAGGCCACAGGTGAGTGTGACCGTCCCTCCTGGAGACACGGACAGTGATGACTCCTGGGTCACCACGGTCTGAGATTCCACACCTAAAACCAATAGGAAAGACACGGGTGTTACTGTGAGAGACAAGATCACCCTGAGACCCTGTTTTGTGGTGTCCCCCAAGAACGCAGAGTCCCCTCCTCTGACCTGAGCTGTAAGCGAGGAGCCCGAGCAGGAGCACCGTCCAGGCCATGGTGGGGACGCACACAGGACACGGCCTCCTCAGGCTCCTGGGCTGGAGGAGGGTGTCCTTGGGCCTTTTCAGGCCTCCCAGGCCCATTACCAGGAGGTGGTGCTTCATGCAAATCACTTTCTTCTCTCCTGTCCTGCCCCCGAGTCACCCTGATGTCCCCTAGGGAGATCTGGAAAGAGGCAGATGCTGT
>VMDR010031737.1:0-11941 GCA_007922815.1 Macrotus californicus | reverse complement strand
GCTCTTTCCGCCGCGACACTCCCGCTGTACGAGGTGCCGTGCAGAAAACGCGCACATAGCACATGGTCAGTCCTCCTTTGTGTGAAGACTTTCCTAACCTTATATAAGATCTATGCTTAATAAAACAATGCTTTTTTCCAAGTGTTGTTTGTAACTTTAATATTAAGAGATAGTTATATAAAATTCTATCAATTATATAAGTAAAATTTGTAAAAATTATATACAGATGGATGCCGGATATATCCGGCGCTCGTCCACACAGGTCATCAGGTGGGCGCCGGATATATCCGGCACCCGTACCGAAAGGGTTAAGTTGCTGGGAAGTAGACCAAGTCATATTCCAGGGTGGTGGACGACCAGCGGGACTTTTGTGGGAATTGTCAGTGTTCTGCATTCCATCACTGCTGGATGGTGTGGGGAAGAGTTGGAATTCTTGAGGTTGGGAGTCTCTCTTTTCAAATCCTTAGAACATGATGGTGAGAGAATCTTCAGCAAAGGTTAGTTTGACCTGCTGGCTCCACGTGGTTGGACACCCTCTCAGTGGCGCTCTCAGTCCTTGGCTCACAGAGACAAATGCAGAAGCAGTCACATAACAATAGCATGTGCTAAGCCTACAATTAAAGAAGGGACCTTTCACTTTGAGTTATGCTGTCTGTCTGCCTTAGATTTATTCTTTGGATATCTTAGAACCTTAAAGCATATGCATATGGGTTAAAACTTAGCTTGACTTCTCAGGCTTGAGTTGAATACCTCTGTCTGTGTTTCTGATGGGAAATTTTAGAACAAAACAATTATTCACTACTTTCAAATTTTCTCATTCAGAAAGTGTGTGGATAAATGTCCAAAATATCATAGGTTAAGATGATGCCCATATGAGAATACACTGATTCCCTTGAGTTTTAATGGATTAGTTGCTATCAGAGTAGTTCTTTCTTTGGAATACAATGTATATTTTGTCCTGGTGAAGCATGTTTTATGAAATAAAGAATAGTCTTTATTAGAATCTTGAGATGGAATAATTCATCTACTAAATGCTTAGCCTTTTGTTCTAGGAGTATGGGTAGCTGTATATTTGTAAAAGCCATGAAACCTCTATGACCATAGCTGGAGACTAGTTTTCTCTCTTTATATGCCCTGACCAGGGGTCGCACCTGCAGCCTTGGTGTGTTGGGATGGCACTCTGACCAACCGAGCAACCCAGCCATGGCTAGTTTTCTCTTTTTTAAAAATGAGTCCAAGAAAGTAAATGCTTTTGACTAGCCCCATCACATCTAGAAAGTTCTGTTAGCACTTAGCCCATTTAGGTGGTTGAATATATTTACATGATTGAGGATAATGATGAAAAAAAGTGTTTAAAGTTTTTTAAAGATGCATGTGTAGGAAACTAGGTTATCTGTTTCGTAAGATGGACCAGAATTACAATGATGTTACTTTGAAATGAATGCAAGACTAATGTTTGAAATCATTTAACGATGTTTCTGGACTCAATGTGTGTGTGTGTTTTTAAATTTTATTTATTTATTTTTTATTATCATTCAAGTACATTTGGACTGAATGTGTTTTTTGTTCATCTGTTTTTTAAAGCTGGCTAACCCACATCAGGAAATGAGAGCATTTTTTTGGGCACTTGCCAGATCTATACAAAGCATGAAACATCTGCAGATGTCTTTTTAGGGCAATATGGTTATGCTTTGAAATGGAATGTTTGAACCACGAGTGCATGAATATTACACAGTTGCATGAAGGCTATGTTATTTTTGTTACTCTATTTTAGAGCTGGATTGCCCAGTGGTTTCCCCTTTGGGAGTGTTACTGATGGTGGCAAAGGGCATTGGTGAAGTGTAGAAAGTGATGTTTAGTTTCAGTGCATAACTCTGCTGAATTTGACAAAAGAGAAAAAAAAATGCCAGTGATTCCTCAGAATTTCAGAAGTCTGTTTTTTACCCACATGGGTCATTTCGGGCCCGTGAGACCAGACTTAAAGAAACGCCCACGTCTCTTTCTGGTAACGTGTTTGACTATTTAGAGCACTTTCTGTGAAGGTGGTGATAGGTTCTGGAGTGTGAAGTCCGCAGCAGACATAGCTTGGTTACGAGGGAGATGGGGGCTCCAAGGGTACAGGGCTTGGGAACTGTTTGGAAGTGAAGTTTTCTTTTGAAGTCAGGCTTAATCATACTTTCCAGGAGGATCCATTGCTAGAGATCAGCTAAACAAATGGAGTTTTTAGATAAGCTTTGGTAAAGAGGTTAAGTTCTAAGTAAATAGCAATGTCCTAGAAATCGCTATTTATACTTTTTAGGAAATCTGTGTTTCCCATGCTCAAACAATAATGCAGAGCACAGTAAATACTTGTCAAATGAATAAATAATGATGTAATATATTTTGGTAAACATGGGTTTTGGGGTTTAGTGTAGTATGTTTCTTTAAATATTGTCATAAAATATGTGAGTAAATGCTAATAAGGTACGTTATTAAATTATACTTGAAGGGCTATTTCAACTCTACATAATTGCAGTAATACTGTGCAAGTATTTTCTTAGTTTTTAGTACATGAACAATTATGGGAAGATGCTATATTCTGGATCAGTGAAGCTTCTAGGTGAATGTGTTAAATCTTTTAGATCAAACATTAACTGTTTTTCATGTGAACTTATTCAATTTTTCATATTAATATATTGCTTTAATACTATTAATCAAAATTCCAGGTGGATCTCTTCGTACAGTTGACATAATTGTCCATTGTGTTAACTCAAAGTGTATTGTTTGATTTGCTTAGAAGCAACCAGAAGAAGAAAATTGTCGTCTTCTAGCTAGTTAATGCTTTCTTCTTAGCAGATATCTGTGTTCTCATCCAGCACAGATACACGGAAGGTATTTAGGCAGTATTGAGAACTATGATTGTCATTTCGCCATGTTAGGGATGGGAAAAGGAAAAAGTTTCTAGCAAGGCAAAATTAGGAAGTAGGCCCCCATTCTCCTTTCTGTGTCTTCCCCTCATCCTCGTTTCTGAAGAGCCGTCCCACTTCATCTCCGTGTCCATTTCCTTTCGCCTTCCTCCCATCCACACTTCTTACCCACCAGTTCCTTTCTCCACCGGTCTCCTTCCTGTCTCCCGGTTGCCCTGTCTAGACAGCATCCTTGAATGAATGGTTCCCTTTCACCTTTCCACGTTGCTCCCAGAAGTTTTGTCTTCGCCATGAGGTGACCTCTCATTAATGACTTTTTTCTAACCAGGTCTATATGTCTTTATTAAGTGTTGGTTCTTAACTTTTTTGTTATTTCACATTTACTGATCACTCTTGAAATCCACCCTTACTTTGTCTTTTCTGTTACCCTATTTTAATTACTCTCTTGCTAATTCTTCTTTTCTCTCTCCCCATCCCCACTTTATTGTCATGTTCCTGAACCTTATCTGTGGTTTATTTCCTGAACGTCACTTCTACTAAATCGCTTTCTCAAAAAAACTTTTTGGTTATTCCCCAGAGCTGGCCATAACCAGCACTTCTCTGTGTGTCACCAAACTTAACTCTGCCTCTCTCTCCCCACTCACACTTCATTCTGTCTACAGCCTTAAGCAGATTGTTTTCTCATACCTTTACTGGCTCTCCATTGCCTGTATGATAAGGGCATTTTAAGAATCTAAACAATCTAGCCCCAACCTAATTATCCAGTTAATTTTCTACTAATTTCTATATCTTCTTTCTCCAAGTGCCATTTCCTCTGCTCTTAGTAATTTCTTGTTGTTAATAAACATTTCATAACCCCCCCCACCCCCCCAGAAATCTCCTCAGGCCACTGGGTCCCACTCTTGCCTCTTTTTACTCTTGTAAATTCCTAATTGTATTTAAGAACCAACTCAGAAGTTACTTCCTTGGTGATGATGCCCAAAGTTCCTTTTGTCCCAATAATAAATTATTTTCTTTACTTTATTCACACTATTGGTAGAATAGCTACCACATTATATTTTACTTGGCTTGTGCATGCCCTTTGTGCCCTTCTAGACTATGAACCACTTGAGACATTGCACCTCTTTCGTGTCTGAATCACTAGTGTAATCTCTCACACAGGATGGATATTCTGTAAGTGTTGAATGGGATAGGCTTGTTAGTATTTGTAATCATCACCCTGATGTTCTCTTGGACCACAAATACAGGTACCCAGGCTTTCTCATTCTCTGTACACAGCCTGCCTTTTGCTAATTCAGGTATTTCTCTGTTGATCTACATATCTCTTCTTATGCCGGTACCACCACACTGTCTTGGGTACTGTAGCTATGTAGTAATTTTGAAATTGGGACCTTTTAATCTTTTTAAAGATTCTGATGATTTTCTACGTTCCCAGTCTTTTTTAAAGCTTGTCAATTTCTGAAGAGTGGATTTTGGTAGTGACCATAGTAGATCTGTAGATCAATTTGGGGAGTATTTCCATCTTAACAGTATTAAGGCTCCTAGCCCATGAACATTGATGTCTTTCCATTTATGAAGGTCTTCTTTAATTTCTTTCAACAGTGTTAAATTTATTCCTAAATATTTTATTTTTTAATGCTGTTTGCAAATGGAATTGTTTTCTTCATTTTATTTTTGGATTGTTTATTACTAGAATATAGAAATATTGGGTTGGCCAAAAATTTTGTTTTTTTTTTCTGTAAGATGGCTCTAGTAGTGCTTAGATGTCTTTAACTTCATTCAAAACAATTTGTTAGATTGTACTGTAACAGCTGTCTTATCAGCGTGCATTTAAAAAAACATCAAAATTGGTGAATTTTTGTGTAGCCATTTTAATGTTGAAGATGGAAGAAAATAAGCAACATTTTCAGCATATTATGCTTTGTTATTTCAAGGAAGGTAAAACTGCAACTAAACCACAGAAAAATATTTGTGCAATGTGTGGAGGAGGTGCTGTGACTGATCGAAAGTGTCCAAAGTGGTTTGCGAAGTTTTGTGCTGGAGATTTCTTGCTGGTTGTGATGCTCCGTGTTGGGTTAGACCAGTTGAAGTTGATAGCTGTCGAATTGAAACATTAATTGAGAACAATCAATATTCTACCATGCAGGAGAGAGCTGACGTACTCAAAACATCCTAATCAATAAAGTTACTGGTGAAAATGAAAAAATGTGTCTTTTATTTTAGGAAAAATACTAAACAAATTTTTTTGCCAACTCAGTACACTTGAATTTTTGTATATTGTTCTTATATCCTGCCTTGCTGAAACTGTTAATTAGTTCTCATTTTTTGTGTGTGTGTGTATGTGCATCCCTTAGGATTTTTCATATATAAGATGATGTTTTCTGCAAGTAAAGATACTTTTACTTCTTTATTTTCAATCTGAATGATTTTATTTCTTTTTCTTGGCTAAGTGCTCAGGACAGACCCACCAATACAGCGTTGAATGGAGTGGCTTCCTTTTTTGTTTCTGATCTTTGTGAGGAAGCATTCAGTTTTTCACCATTAAATATATCTCTTTTATTACTACTTTGGTCCGTGTTTTTGTCATGAAGGGGCACTACATTTTGTCAAATACTTTCTTTTATGCTCATTGAGAGACTTAGGGGTTTTTTTTTGTATTTTATTAATATGGTATATTATATTGTTTGAATTTTGGATGTCAAACCAAAGTTCTATTCCTGGGATAGATCCCACTTGATCATGGTGTACAGTCCTGTTAGATGTTTGCTGGTATTATTTTAATTTAATTCCTTAGGTTTCCTTAAGAGTTTTTTTTTTGAGGATTTTTGAATCTATATTCATAATTACAGTATTCTGTAGTTCTTATTTTGTGTCTTGCCCTTGGTGTCTGTTGACTCCCTACAATGTTTAGAAGTGAGTATTTCATGGATTCACAAGATTTGTCCAGTAGCTCATTTTTCTTTTATTGGTTCTTAACGTATATACATTTCAGAATGGAACAGGCTGGTGTTTCATTTGAACCCAGGTGTCTTTTTCTGCAGGTTGCTTCTTTTCTGAGCATCTTCCTTTGAACATTTCAAGAAGATAAGTACATTCTTAGAGTGTTTAATGTATTTAAATTGCACATTAACTCAGGACAAGAATCTTGCCTTGTTTCTTTACACGTCAGCAGTGTGCAGTGTGTCATGCCTCACAGTAGACTCTTCTACTTCTGTCATAATAAAGTTGTGGGGCGATGCACTTCCAGTCAGGATGACGGAGGGGTAAAGGCTGTGCTTGACTCCTCCCGTGACCACATGAAAACTAAGTGGCAGAGCAGTCTTCCTTGCTAACCATCTGGAAGACTAGCTGAACGTAACTCCCTCAGCTAAGGATATAAAGAAGAAGCCACATGTAGTTTAGAAGGAAGGGCGGAGACACACCCATGTGTGCCATTTACGAAACAGAAAGTATATCTCAACTGTGGAGGAGCCCCCTGAGGAGCGAGGGGTCCCATCCCCACACAGGGCTCCCCAGCCTGGACTGTCAGTCCCAGGAAGAGAAGTCCCTACAATATCTGGCTGTGAATATCAGGGATTCCATCTGTCCATGTGAGACAGAGAGCTGTTGTAGAACCAGGTGTCCTCTTAAAGAGCCTAAGTATGTACTCACTAACTCATTAACACTTACCATAAGCTGAAGAGAAGGGACAGTAGCTCCAGAAGCACCAGGGACATATGGGGAAGAACTGAAGCGTCTGACTTCAGGGAAGGTGCTGGAGGAGCAGCTCTCTTCAGGGCTAAGGGCTGTCCGGCACCAATGTTGTCTTGGTGAGCACTCCCCTCCCCACCCCCACCAGCCTGCAGGTGCTGACCGAAATGCTGGAGGCCCTATTGATTCTTTGTTGAGCCCTCCCCTCCACATAGCAGGCCCCAAATCTCAGTTTCCATGAACCTGGATAACATCTTTCTTGCCCCACTCTGGTGATTCTCTGAGACTGTCTGTCTCCCCGCCCTCCCCCTCCCCTTGGAATTAACGCACCTGCCCAAACCTCTTTCAAAGGCTAATCCATAGGAGTAGCTGGCAGGGGCCCTTCCTGCAGACTTCCCTTAAACTCTCTTCAAAGGTCCAAAAACCCAAAAAGCATAGCTGGTCTTAGCATGCCCTCTATCCTTTGCTAAGTGGCCCCAAGCCTGGCACTAGTGGCAGGTATACTTGGTTCACAGCATCACCACTCCCAGGCGCCTGCAAGCCCAGTACAGGCAGCTAGCTACTGCAGATCACACTGCACCTCCTACCAGGTGGTCCTGGGCTGGACACCTACAGCAGCGGACCTTCCCCTGCACCGGATCTCCTCCCAAGACGCCCCAGAACCGACACAACTGGTGGCCAGCTACAGACCACACCAGAGCACCACCCGGCTAGTGCCACAAACAACACAGCCTAGGGTGGACTTGGCAGGCAGTCAAGTCCTACTAAAGCAAATCCTACTTTGTGGGGTCAGTCCTTGCAAAACAGCTTGTCTGCTCTGGTCACAGCCAGTCAGTAGCTGTCAAGGTTCAACTACAACAGGAAGGCAGCACAAAAAACATGTCCCATATGAAAGAACAGGACAGAGCTCCAGAAAAAGAACTAAACAAAATAGAGACAAACAGTCAAAACACTTTTTAAAACAATGCTCAATGAACATAGGGGAAGAATAAGATGATCTCAATGACAACTTCAACAGAAAGATAGGAAACTTAAAAAAGGAGATGGAAACCATAAGAGCCAGTCAGAAGTGGATAATACAATAACTGAAATGAAGACGACATTAATTGAATCAGCAAAGGTCAAATCAGTGATTTGGAATCAAGATAGTGGAAAACACTCATTGGAACAACAAAAGAAAAAAAGAATAAAAGGAAATGAGAATAGTTTAAGGGACCTCTGGGACAACATCATGTGTAACAACATTTGCATCACAGGAGTACCAGAAGAGGAAGAGAGGGCAAGGAATTGAAAACACAAAAGTAAAATATAATGACAAAAACATAAATGTGGGAGTAAAAATGGTAGTGGTTTTATAATGTGTTTGAACTTAAGCAACCTTCCACTTAAAATAGATTGCTATAAACATGGGCTTGCTATATATGAAGCACATGGTGACCACAAACCAAAAATCTACAAGCAACAACAACAAATACAGAGAAAGGAATCCAAATATAACACTACAGAAAGTCATCAACATATAAGAGAACAAGAGAATAAGAAAGGAATAGAGAATGACAGAAACTCCTAGAAAACAATAAAATGTCAACCACTACATCCCTATCAGCCGTCACTGCGAATGTTAGTGGGTTAAATGCCCCGACCACAGGACTAGACCAAGATGTGGTGCATATATGCAAAGGCCGTAAAAAGGAATGAAACCTTACCATTTGTGACAACATGGATTACCTAGTAGGTGATGTGCTAAATCAAATGTGTCAGACAAGTAAAGACAATACTATATGATTTCACTTATGTGGAATCTAAAAACAAAATTAATGAACAAACAAAACAGAAGTAGAACAAGCTGACGGTTGCCACATAGGAGGGGTGTTGGGCAGCTGGGTGAAAGAAGTGAGAGAATTAAGAAGTCCAAATTGTCAGTTGCAAAATAGTCATGAGTATGTAAAAGTACAGCATAGAAAACATAGTCAATAATATTAATAATAACTATTTAAGGTGTCAGGTGGGGGCAAGACCTATTGGGGGACCACTTTGTAAGTGATATAAATGTCTAGTTGCTATGCTGTATGCCTGAAACTAATACTGAATGTCAACTGTAATTGAAAATAATTTTTTTAAAAAGAGGAGAGAATAAAAATTGTGGGCATTCCTTTTTGAAAGTACCATTTCTTTCATGTCTAAAGTGTCATCTTCATAGGCCATAAAATACTAAAGAAATCATTACATGTTTTCAGAAGGGCCTAGAGTATATATGTGCTGAATCAAAACTTTCCCCTTGTATTAGCCATTTAAGTGAAATATTGGAAGATGCAATTTTGGCTAAAAGGCCCTTGTAGTTTTGCTGTGCAGGGAAGTGAATAGTTTAGAGTTCTCTTTAGTCACTTTGTTCATTGGGCTCTGAAGAAGATACCAAAGCATCAGAAATCACTGGTGCCAATAAGCTGTTAAAGGGAAAACCATAAAAGGAGTTAGCATTCATGTGAGCCTCATCCTTCCATGAGAGAATAGGCTGCTCTTCTACTGTGATGCTCCATGCTCTCCTAGACACAATTTGTAAGGTCCAAGATTTCCTACTGCTTAGATTCAGCCTATCTCAATGCAAGTACATTTTTTCTGCAGGAGAGAATTAGTATCCCTTTGGGGCTGTTTAAAAGAGTGCTTTTAACTTTTGGTTCTCTTAAAAGCAATTGCTGGAAGGGTTTTCAGGAACCGCTATAAAGGACATGGATGTAACCAAGGGGGAGGGTTGGGGGGGCGGGGAATGCAGACAACTGTAATTGAACAACAGTAAAGTAATAAAATCTTCAAAAAAAATCCATTGCTCCGTGATTGAAGCAAATGGCCAGTGTTAACATATATAAATTTAGAAAGCCAGCTGAGGACAGTGGCTGACATTTGGCAGGACTAAGTGGGGCTGATGATAATGGAGGCTTTGATAGCAATGGATCTGTGCTGAGCTTTCTCTGAGGTGCTGCTTAGGATCACAGAATCCCAAAATGGCAGAGCTGGAAGAGACTTTAGAGAACTAACCAGTTCCCTCTTTCATTAGAAATTATAGTTTGCATCAAGCTTTTGTGGTGTTTTCTCTGCTCAGAAAGAAGAACCCTGCGCCTTGTAAACTTTCCTGATCAGCGTCAAACACTGCTAAGGAACAGTAAATTCCAAATTGCAGGCAGGTGCAGACCCAACCCAGCTTTTCCACAATCTCTGGGGACGTGGCTTCAGGACATCACCACAGCTGCTGCTGTGGAATCCTGTGGACATGTATATGGAGGAGGCATGGGCCGAATATTTTCAGCGTGAAGATTCAGAATTACAGAGGTCTTGATTATGCGGAAACCTGAAATTTCTCACCCTCCATACGGAGAGCTTTGAATGATAGTGACAGACATTTGTGTCGTGTCTCACAAAGGACTTTTCTCCTGTGCTATTTTACTGAATTCCCATAACTCAGGTGAGCATATTGACACACAAAAAACATGCGCCGAGGCACATAGCTGGTAGTGACAGAACCGAATTCAGGACCTGGGTACTGACGTCTCAAACCCCGTGCATCACCTGTGCTGTTGAGCTGTGTCTGGGCAGTCCGTTTAGTGGTGGAAAACAAAAATTTTGACCTCTTTATTCTGAAACCACGAGAACTGCCAGGTGTTTCACAGGGTTTCACCTATCCTGAGGAGAGGAACAGCAGGGAGGGTTGACAAACGTCCCAAGGCACCCTAAGCTCTGCCTCCACCAATGGATTCCCATTAGGCTCAGTCTCTGAAAAAGCCTCTGGCTGTACTCCTCAGCAGGTGATAAGCTGCACAGGGTAGTGCAAGAGGGATTCCAGAGGGTGGACTATTGCACTCCTCTAAGCTGGTGCTACACAGAGGGGAGTGCTCCACCCAAGAAAGATGGCATCCGCGGTGTGGGAGTGACTCGGCACAGAGATTGTGGTGGCTGTCCCTTCAGCTCTCTCCCCGAAGAGCTTTGCCGTCCCTCTGCCAGAGCCCAGGGTGAGTAGCTACAGATGAAATTTTGTGTGCTGGCCCTTTAAGAGGGTACCTGTGTCTCTAGCTATCATTCCTTGGTAGACAGAAACCCTGCTGCTTTTCACAGCAGGACCTTATGTGGGTGCCTCTTCCTGGCTCTGATGTTCTGGGCTAGGGAACACAGCTTGAGGTTTAGGCCCCACCATTCTTAGGGGCAGCCCCCCCACAGCTGATAGATCCCTCTGGAGTCTCCCCCACCACCTTTGGGAGTGGAACTAGCCCTTTTTGTGTTGCTGCCCTTCCTGCCAGTGTCAGTGTGACTCTCCTGTAAACCTGTGGTTAGTATGACTTCTCTTTGGCTCGTCTTCAGCTGGTTGGTTATTCAGGCCGATTGCTCCACGTTTTAGCTGTAATTGCAGTTTGGTCCCGGGAGGAGGTGAGTGTAGTAGCATCCACCTACTCTTCGCCGTCGTGGATCCCTCAGCTGTACTGTTTTCTCCTCTTTTACGTCATCTTCTCTACCAAGGGGAGTTGAGTGGAAAACTCAGTTTTGTTCTCTTTGAATTGAAATATCAGAGATAGATTTGTTGATAATCATCTGGCAATAAGATTCTAGGGAAGTAATCTTCCAGGTTGTAACTATTTAGGATGTATTTATTTGCATTCTTTAATTTGTCTGAGATCTTCACAGAATTGGAAATCTCCTGTTTCCTGCTTTGACAGTTTCTAGGTGTATGCACCTAGTCCACGTCACTGTGAGGCTCCCTGCAGCAGACAAGGGTCTGGTGTCTGTGCCGCTCTATGCGTATGGCTTGGTGGCCCTTCTCCCCCCTGGCACTGGGTGAGTAGGGGACACAATGCTGTGACATGAAAGTGAATTCTGTCAGGTATGCCCCTGCTTTGGAGTGCTGGAGAGCCCTGAGTTTTAGAACTCGCTCTGCCTTTTGCTTGTCTTAGATGAGCTCCTTCCTCGCTGCAGGCACTGAATCCCCTCCTTGTGAAATAGTTGGCCTCCCAAGTACCTTTCAGCTCTTCCACTGTCACAACCTCTAAATGCTGCTGGTACCATCTCTGGTGTTGGGATAACAAGCAAAGGTATTGAGTTATTTTCTTGTTTTTTGTTTTTTTTAATATATTTTATTGATTATACTATTACAGTTGTCCCATCTCCTCCCCCCACACCCCTTCCCCCCACACTCCCCCTCTTTAGTTCATGTCCATGGGTCATATATATGAGTTCTTTGGCTTCTACATTCCCTACACTATTCTTAACCTCCCCCTGTCTATCTTCTACCTACCATTTATGCTTCTTATTCCTTGTACCTTTTCCCCCTCTCTCCCCACCCACCCCCTTGATGATAACCCTCC
>VMDR010031736.1:0-11941 GCA_007922815.1 Macrotus californicus | reverse complement strand
GACTAGAAATTTTTTGAGCCAGGAAAAAAAGTTACTTTGGTTTTTTAGGCCATAGCATTCATGAATGTTATTAAGGATTAGTATGGAATATAAAAAATTGTTTTCCTCAGAATTCTTGACCTAAAAAAGAAATCTTTTCATTTTAACTTCTGAGCTTACCTTGCAATACAAGTAAATAGACTGTAGCAATATTATACTCCTTAGCTGCAGCAGAAAACTTTTTATCTTTCTTGGATGCTGCAAAATCATAAACTGAAGAAGTCAAAGTCAATTTATGAGCTCTCCAAGATCTTGCTAAGGAAATAGCTAGAAAGTACATAGAAAAAGTATATTTATCTTTATAATACATGCAAAATAATCTCAGAGCACTTCCCTAAATGACTCTACTTCTATGCTATCTATACAGACTATGTAAGATTACAAATGCATTTAGTTTACTTAATATGATGCTTTGGGGAACATGGTTTAATTGAAAGCTTCAGAGATGAAACTAGCATCAATTGAGTTGAAAAGTTCCTTTTTAAATAAAAGCTGTTAAATTATACTACAAAATGCCAGAGAAAATATTACACACTATTGAAATGTGAAATTAATGTCTCCCTCAACATTGCGATAAGTGCATCTCAACTTAGTTCATAATTGAGTGAATTGTTTCTTTTGTTTCTGGTGATTCAGACTTTCCACATAAGAATATATCTGTTCCTTATCTTTTTCTATAACCACCAGACGAGGCTGTTTGAGCAAGCAGATCAGTGCCTTCTGGGAAGGTGTTAACAAGTCACAGAGCCAAGAGGAATATTTCAAGGGAGGTAAATATACACACAATTTTCTGAAAGTGCAGCACGTTTGCTTTATTATTTTCCTCAGCAAGTTCTAACTTTTTACCAGCGTTCTTCCTTCCCTTCTGTAACTTGCCTCTTCATTTTGTGTGACTGATTTCACTTGTTAAGCCTGGCTCCATTGACACTAACCATCTAATAAGGCATACTTTGCGTATTTTAAAACAATGAAATCAGCAATTCCCAACCTGTGTTTTCAATAGCCAAAGTTGTGTTTATGCAAATCAAAGGCTATCTTCAATTGTTTAAAAACAAAGTCAAAGTAACGCTGAACTTCAAGATGCTGTGGAAAATTAGAATGAAGGGTGGCGTAATGACATGCTAAGATCTGAAATACTACCTACTTGAAGAATTCTTAGTATAGATGCAGCTACCTGATTGAAGTAATTGGTGGCTAAGCAAACAACTGAACTGTTTACAAATATAACTTAAGTTATACCTGCTTCCATCTTTGGATTCCCATTCCCTTTCCCCAAACTCATGATATTTGGAGGCACTGTTGTTAATCGCATAAAATTTATAAAGAAAGACTCTGCTTCTTATATTTCACCATTGAAATGTAAGGGCTCTATATATCATTATCATTTTAAAAACTGGCTTTCTTCAGCCAAATAACATCATAAGTGTGTGATTTTATAAACTCTTCATTTTACAAATGAGGAAACAAGAGCCCACAACATTTCAAGGAGTTGTTTGAGTTCATCCAACTAGTTAGCAACAGCGTTTTACCAAGAACCTAGGCCTCTCCCGACCAGTATTGTACTCTATTTTTTTCCTGCAACACCAGACTACCATCTCATTGGTGCAGCTCCATATACCTGAGAATAAAGCAAGTGATGAGATAAAGGAATAGTAAATTGAGAATTGGCAATTTGGGTTTTTTTTTCAAAATGTGACCTGAGGATGCCTATTAAAAATGTAGATTCCTGGACCCTCCCCCAGTCCTATTGAATCTCAACTTTTTAGGGATGGGAGCTGGGAACATGCAGTTTAAACAAGCTCTCTAGGTACTTTTCTGTACACTAAGGTTTGTATTCTATAGTCCAACATCTCCTACATGTTTCACTATAATGTTGTTTAATATGTTTTAAGTTGTCATAATATATTCCCATTTGAAAAATCTGTAGTGCTTTGCAGTGGATTCTAAGAAATTGTGCAGAGGAGACCTATTATGAAAGGGAGGGGACCTGAGTTTGGGTTCCAGTCCGGGCTCTATCATTTTGCTATGTGGACCTGGGCAAGTTACTTAACTCTCTGAGACTCCAATTTTTCTTCTTTAAAGAAGAATAATGCTGCCCTTGCAGGATTGCTGAGAGGTAATGGATATAAAATACCTGGCAGGCACTGGGCCTAGCATAGCAGAGGCATGTAACTATTAATTACTGTCATTACTTAAGCTAATTTTGCTATTATTCTCCATGCCTCTTCCCTTACCTTTTAATGTAGAAATACACTGAATTCTACATTAGTTCAGATCTACTACCATTGTGTGGATTGTTTCTGTCTTTTGCTTCTTCCCCTCTCCTCTATGGCTTCCAACCTACCTCTTGGCCATTGCACTATTCATTAGTCTCCTCCACCAGGAGAAAAGGGAAAACAAGAAATTCAACTCAAAGCATCCATTTTTCTTATATCTTATTACTTTCAGTAAAATATTTGGCTTGAGGGAAAGAGGCTGAATCACTGGCCAAAATAACTATTTTTTTGTTGGTTTTCTGAGAGTTTACCTATTTTTTAGATAGTTTCTGTTTCTGCTCTTACAGTGGTAAGTGGTAGTCGTCTATGTACCTGCCCTCATTTGAAAACAGTGATTTTAATCATCATTGCAAGATCAAAGGGTATTTCTAAATGAATCCTTTTGAATCTTGTTTTCTTCCTTACTTTTTAGGGAAACCAAGAAGATTTGGTTTAAAAAACTCATTAAGATCCTATGGAGAAGGAGCCCGAGTGTGAAGTAGGTCGAATTCCATCTCCTCGGTCATGCCCTTGAGGCGTCGCTGACATGTTTTTCTAGCTCTGCAGAGGTGGATTGTGTGTGGATGGATTCCTGGATTGCACGGCTCCTGGGTAGGTACATGTTTGGACCTAAGGAGAAGGTGCTGTGCAAAGCCTGAGATCAGAAGTCTTGATTTTCATGTAAACTGCCCTCAGTTCTTTTACATCTTCGGGTTTTTCCCTCATGAAAAGCTCTGTATCCCAGATGCTTGGTGATTAGGGTCTGCTGGTTGGGAAGGAGAGCCATAGCCTCAGTTGCAAGAACAGTGAGATTAGAGGTGGTAACAACCGAAAATATAACACAAGAGTGAGTGCAGCAATAGGAAAAATTTTCTTAACCTGCTGGTGTGTAGTCAGACTCTGGCTGGAGGGTGGGGGTGTGGGTGAAGGTGAGGGTGGCAGCTGTCTGAAAGCCTCATTTTTTCTTCTGCCCACTCTTGACCTATTGCCAGTCCTGAGTCCTGACCGGGTGTGTGATACCCGCACTCCAGAGGACTGATGGTCTGGTCGAGGTGTGCAGCATGACCAGTCCACCAGAATGGCATCTTCTTGAGGGCATTTTTGTCTACTTTATTTGCTGCTCTAATCCCAGCACCTAGAACCAGGTCTGACATAAAGTATGCACTCAACAAGTATTTGTTGAATAAATGGATGAATTAATCATCAGAGTTTATAAATGTGTGTTGAGAAAGAGGAAGAAGAAGAGGGGGAGAAATGGAAGAGGAAAATCATGAGATGATGCTTGGCATGGTTGAGTCCATCTGATTGTTTGAAAAGTGCCCTTTTCAGAGAAAAGAAGATGTTTCTTTGGTCAAAGGCATATGTGATTTCTGCTACTGCTGGATCCTCCAAATAGTTTTAGGGTCTATCCTTGAGAATAGTAATGCTGGTGACAGGTTGGATTGGAAAATAATAACGATGATGATGATGAATAGCAACAATAGCAGCCAGCTAACATTTACATAGTACTTACACTGTGTGGATTATCTTTACCTGCCCATCTTCAACACTTAATGAATGATAACACAAGTACAATTGAACTTTGCCACAGCAATGTGAAACTTGATGTAATACAGTACCAAGGCCATTGAGTCACTGGAATGCAATGTTATAAACAGGTCCTCAGGGAAGCAGGCTAGCCTGGTTTCTCTAAAAAGACCCGCTGTGTGTGTGTTTGTGCGTGTGTGTCTATGTGTCTGTGTCCGTGTGTGTATGTACAGCTAAATGCACACACCCTACTCAAAAACACTTTAGTAATAACTTTGATTCTGGAAGGTGGGGCTAGGTAAAACTAAGTGTAATTTTTACCTTAATACCACATCCTTTTATTCAGATCATGGTTTTTGGGAAGTTTCTAAAACCACAAGTGCAAATGACACAGGCATCTCTAGAAATTTTCTTTTTAAGAGAACGGCAGTATGCCAACAAAGATGAAGTACAGAGCATACTTTTTACAAAGAGCTCCTAACCAGGCCTGTATTTTATAGTGCTTTTTGACCCTTATTTTGTCCTCTCTGTTTGCTTCTTTAACACGTTGGCTGTCAAAGGCACTTTATTTAAATTCAATGAAGGCAAACTGCAATGAGTGGAACCATTAAATAAACTGTAGTGCCCTTGAGTGTATCCTCTGTGAAAGGTCGTGGGCTTTGGAGGAAGACAAACCTGGGTGGTTTGGATTCCAGCTCTGCCAGTGATCACCTGCTTGACCTCAAGTAACTTTCTTCACAGAGTTCTTTTCTGCAAAAGAGAGAAAGAAATAAGCTCTAATAGTTGTTGTGAGAAGAATACATAGAAAGTTAATAATATAATGAATAATATATATAAAATGAATAGTATATATATGGAAATGCTTAGCACAATAACATGGCATGTATAAGGTATACACATAATTAGTTCCCTTATTACCTGGTGTTATTTACCCCCTCAGCATCCTACACAATATGGGCTGTTTAAGTACTGGACATCCCCCAAACTAAATAAATTAAGAAAAAAAATAGTTGTTCCTCCCTTGTTTTTCTCCTTCATTTTCACACAGAAGTCTTCACTTCTGACACTTGTGGTCAGCAAATGTGTGGATCCGTGCCCCCCCACCCCCACCCCACCCCCACCACCCGCAACAAGCAATTCTCTGTGACATTAGTTAGATATTCTACAATTTAACTCATCTGTGACACAATCTTCTTGGAGATAGCGTCAGATACCACAGGTTAAGGGTCCAATCCTACGAGACAGCTCCCATTCCTCTTAAGATGTCATCACAAGTAGTAGGTCTCTAGGTTACCCACAACTACTGTCTGACTTGGCTACAAATTGGAGGTTCCCACTATTCACTCCTTGGGTTTGATTAATTTACTAAAGAGGCTCACAGAACTCAAGGGACACCAGTCTATTAAAGGATATGATAAAGGATATAGATAACAGCCAGATGAAGAGATTTGTGAAGTTCGGTATAGGAGTGTCCCGAGTACAGGAGCTTCTGTCCCATGGAGTTGGGGTGTGTCACCCCGCTAATGCGGATGTGTTTTCAGTATGGAAGGTCTCTGAACCCCTTACTATTGAGATTTTAAGGAGACTTCATCACATAGGCGTGATCAATGATTAACTCCATCTCTAGCCTCTCTTTCTTCCCTAGATAAGTGGAGTGGGGGCAAGGCTGAAAATTCCAAGCTTCTAATCAAGGCTGGTCTTACTGGTGACCAGCCCCCATCCAGGAGTCATCCAGGAGCCCACCCAGAGTCGCCTTTTTAGAACAAAAGATGCTCCTAGTGCTCTTATCACTTAGGAATTTACGAGGGTTTTGGGAGCCTGTGTTAGGAACTGGGGCCAAAGATCAAATATGTATTTCTTATAAGTCACAATATCACGTACAGCCTCAGAGCAGTCTCTCCTCTCTCTCATAGAATGTTGCAGTTACAGGCGGAATTGTGCTCCAGCCCACTTTCTGCATTGCCATAAGCATTATCTTAAAAACACAGTGCGTGCGTGAGTTTTTATTCCACTCCTTTCTTTTCTGCTGCCTACAGGATAAAGCCTAAGCTCCTTGCTGAAGCACGGAAATCTTCCTCACTTAGGTCTGTTGGCTCGTTTCTTGCTGATCCTGAACTGTTTCTTCGAACTTGCCAAGCCCTTTTCCACCTCTGTACCTTTGCATATGGGTTTGTTTTTCCCTAGCCTCCAGTGCCCTTCCACTCTTCTCCACCCAGTGTATGTCCACACCATTTCTCCTTGGAAGGTGAAGCTCAAGTGCTATCTCGTCATAAAGCATCTCTGGACTGCCTAAAGCCAAGACAGTTGCTTATACCCTTTACGCCTTTCTGGCTCCCACAGCTCTTTGTTTATATCTCTATTATAGCTGGGTCATGTAGTAATTAAAATTCAAACACCTAGTAATGCCACTCTCTGGATGTGCAACCTTGAGCAAATACTTAACCTCAATTAGCCTTGTCTTCATTTGCAAAATAGCGACAATATTAGAACCTATCTGACAGAGTTATTTAAGTATTAAATGAGATAATTCATATAAAATACATTGCACAGTGCCTAAAACATGGTCTTTATGGGTGTATCTTTGTTAGTCTAGGAGCTACCTCATCTTTGTATCCCCAGTACCTAGCACAAAGCATGGGCCTGGAAGTATTTAACATGTTTGTTGGAAGAAAAGAATGAAGCAAACAAGCTACTTTCATCTGTATTAACAAAGAAAACAGAAAATGTTAAACTGTATTAATGAGGAAGGCTCATTAACTGTCCTTTCTTTCAAACTCTAGTTAATGCTCTCAGAGCTTCAGCTGTAAAAAATGCCTGCTACCCTCCTTCCCCCAAAAAGCTTACAAGAAATAATATGTAAAAATTACACAGTCTTAAGTCCTCTAGATACTTCTTAGCTATAGAAATTGAACCAATGCTGTCCCAAAAAATGTAAGAAAAATTATCTCATTTTTAGAATGCATATAAACTATGAAATTAAAGAAATTTGGTAAAATGGAGTCAGATAAGACATTCCACAGCATTTCTAGAGTCCTCCATTTTCTGTAGTGTCAATACTTTTGTTGTCAGGAAAATTCACTTGCCCAATTATCAATTCTTTTCTAATTAATTGCTAGCAAAATGATACTGTTGTCTTCTTATACTTAAAATTCAGAACCCAATTGTTAAAGACAAGCACTGCGATTCACTTTAATGAACTGTAGAAGCCCGTTTCTTTCTGTCTAAAAATGAGCTTTGGCAGTGGGTAGCGAGATTTTTTGGGTTGTGGTTCAGAAACAGATATTGGCAAGTCAGTTAATCCAGCCAAGTTTATATTTTACCACCTCAATAGCACTGCTTATTATTTCTTAGATGCTTGCAATTCTTAAATATTATTTAATTTTTCTGCAATTTAAGTTCCTCTTTTGCAAAAAGAAGGTAAAAATACCTACATGAAGAGGTGAAGATTAGATGTGAATGTTAAATGAAACCATCTAACATAGTACTTGCATGTAGTAGATACCCAGTAAATGTTATTTTCTTTCTCATCACGATTTTGTTTATGACACCATATTTTATTCAGATTAATGTGTTTACATATGGGTCTACCTCACTATATTGCAAACTCATCGAAGGCAGGAATTATGTCATAGTCATTTTTGGATTCCTAATACCCAGCATACTGCTTGACACAAAACACATTTAATACATAGTTATTGAAGGAAGGAAGAAAAGGAGAAAAAAAAGACAGAAGAAAGGAGAAAGGGAAAGACAAAGGGAACTAAATATTAGGTAAAGTTGAGTACCTGGAACAAAACTCTCATTATATAATTATTCAAATTATTGTATTTTAAGTATTTGTTTTACATATTAATTCTAATATTTCTAAGAAATCACTAACATTATAAAATTATAGTTGAATACTTTTTCATACTTTTGAAATGGAAAAAAACCCTGATATGTGTCTCCTTTTGTTTTAGGCTGGTGTACATGAACAAGCATCACTGAATGAAAATTGCTTGTCAAAAATGTAACAAATGTGAGATGGGGCTGTGATTTTAATGGCATGTGTCATTTATGCCAGCAAAATGAGAGGAGTGTCACCATGTTTCAGGGCTCTTATGCATCACTTAGAAAACTCTGGAGTCTGCAATCTACTCATTCTGTGACCTAGTCAAGGTGATTTATCACAGGTAAAAAGTATATGTTTCATGCCTTTTTAGTGACATGCTTGCCACATATTACAAAATGATACAATCTGTGGCGTATAAAGTTGCCATGATAACAGTCAGACATGTTATGCTTTTTGGCTACCTAATTCACATGTTTGAAAATACCGTATCTGGCCCTGGCTGCTGTGGCTCAGTGGATTGAGTGCAGGAAGTGCAAACCAAAGGGTCGCTTGTTTGATTCCCAGTCAGGGCACATGCCTGGGTTGTGGGCCAGGTCCCCAGTGAAGGGGACATGAGAGGCAACCACACACTGATGTTTCTCTCCCTCTCTTTCTCCCTCCCTCACCCTTTTCAATAAATAAATAAACAAAATCTTTTAAAAAAAGAAAATACCGTATCTGATATTAAGAAAAGAACAAGCGGCTGCTACCAATGTAGTCTTCAGCCTTCTCGAACAGACTTCCAGTACTCCTCTCTAAAGTGTGCTACTGCCCTAGCTTTCTTTTATCTTGGGCTCTTTGCTGCTGTTGCTGTTCTTTTCTCTTAAATCACAATTGGTGAATACAGGGTTTGGTTTTTTTTAACGTTAAAAAATTTAACAACATAAAATTATAAAAAGTAAGACATTCATCTTTGCAGTCTTCGTACCTACTTTTCTTGCACTCCACCCACTTTCTTCCACAGGTACGCATTCTTCCCTTCCCCATATATTAAATGTATAGATATATGTACACATAAATATATTTTTATATAAATGGGATATAGCTATATTATTGAGCAATATGCTTTTTTTACTTGATATGTCTTGTAGATCTTTCTATGTTAGTATATATAAATTGATCTTACTCTTTCTAATGGTTGCATAGTATTCCATGCCATGGTTCTAACATAACTGATTTAATCAGAATAAGTTTGTTTTCTCTTTAATACAATATAAATAGCACCGCAACAGACATTCTTGCCTATTTAATTTTCCACAGAATAGAGTCCTAGAAGTAGAATTTCTGTGTTAAAGGGCACACAATTTTTTGAGTGACACTTAGACCAGTCTATTTAGTAATCATTTCTGTTTGGTTGGTTATTCTTCCCTGTTTTACACAAGGTTGTATTCTACTCTGGCTTAACTGATCCTTTGAATACATGGAGATACCTGCATAGAGAAGCTTTAGCTTCTTAAACAGAATGGGGGAAAGGAAGATTGTGCTACTTATGTTAATTTAATCAGAAAATTTTAATGATGTCATAATATTTGGTTTTCACCATAACAAGATTCGTTTTAAAGTTGAGTTCAGTTTAAGTTTTATATTTATTTTATCTTGTACCACATTCAAGGGGATTTAAATGTTTAAATGGATAGTCACTTAAAAATTATCCTGCAGATTGAATTTGAGGAGGGCAGGCAAATATGGAATGAAGTGTTTCTCAGTAGATTAGACCATTGCCATCCGGTTCTATTGAAGCTCTATAAAGTGATTGCTGCTAAACTACATGTACATTTTTGGGTTTGGAGGGTTGGGGGAGACAAATGCTTCCATTATTTTATTCGTGCCACAGAAAGGGGAGCATCTAAGAATTCTGAATTTTTAAGTGTTAAAAAATGAGACATGTAGGTTACAACTATATGGGTCATGCTATCTATTTAAAAAAGATCATGGAGATTTCTAAGAATGGGATATATCACAGCCTCCTAAATGGGAAGTTATAAATAATGTCTGAAGAGGATTGAGAACTCCCTCCTGTATTCTCTGGTACTCTCCCCCACCAAATCTGCCTGCTGTGGTCACAAAGAAAATTGATCTTCTTTATCACTTTATTTCTAAGCTTGTGCCACAGCTTCAAAAATCAGAAAATTTTAAAGTAGACACGGAGTCCTTGGAGACCTTGACTCCTTTCTCTTGCCCTGAAGCAATAAACCTATGAGCTGCATTCTAGTATAACCACAGGTCATCTGTCTTTCCAAATAGTTTCTACTGAGTTTCTTTCAACTTTATTATTATTATTGATTATTATTATTTTAATTTATGGCTAAAGAGAACAGAATGATCCAGTCAAACTCCTCCCTCTCCTTGCCCTCTGCACATGTGCCCATTCCTTGGAACTTCCCTACTCCCTTCACCATTGCAGCTCCTTCTCCTTTGCACTCTGGTCAGTCATCATCTCCTTGGTGATGGAAGCATTTCTTGGTATGCTCTTACTTCCAGTGGAAAGCGCTCTTCTAGCATACGTATTACTATAATATGATATTGTTCTCCCGTCTCTCCCATTAAACAGTGAGGATAGGGGATTTGTCTTCATCTTCCCATCCCCAGCATCAAGTGCAATATCCAGTACTCGGGAAATATATGTTAAATGAATGAATGAATGAATGAACAATGGACTGAATAAGCCAATTTCACAAACAGTTCTTTCTTAGATGTCATGTCTTAGAGGTATATGGATTGATTAGAGGCCCCTCTCTACTTTCAGAGTTCATATTAAAGCTATAGTCATTTACTTAGGCTCTTTCAAGGCTTTGTGTAGGGGTGAAAATCACTTCAAACATGACTAGTACATGATTTGGTATTTGTTAATATGCCAATAGGCATCATGACAGCAAAAGGCATTATGTCCATCCATCATTTGGTAATTTGCTTGATTCTTACTTAGCCCGTGGAAGGGGTTAAAGAGGTTTGTTATAGAGACCTCCGATCATTGGACTGGGCCAAACCGATTTATAAAAATTTGGATTTTTCAATGGCATTTGCACAAAGAAGCATCTGCAAATTTGTGTGGGATTGCATTTAGGTTTGACTGGGTTTGTTTGTTTGTTCGTTTGTTTGTTTTTTAATGAGGGCAAGAATGACAAGACCTTTATCAAAACAAAATGTGCTGTGGAAATTGCTAAATAATGGCATTTGGGGAACAGTGAAATGTGTGTGCTTTTGTAAAAAGTGATTAAACTGAAACAGGATTAGCAAAAATTTAGGGTTCAAGATTAGCGTGGAAATTAATTTCTGAACAAGCAGGTTGTCTTGTTTCATTTAATTGTTTCCTGTGTGATTATGTAAAGCTGAAATTAATTTCTGAATTTTTTTAAGCATTGAAACTGTAATAGTATTTCTCAAGTTTTTATTTGGGTCTGTGTCTAGATTCCCATTTTGTGTCCTCCCATGATTCAGGGGCCAATCAAGGGCCTATTTATACCCTCATACGTTTCTGGCTAGTTGCTTCTGACCCTGCTGATCTTGTGCAGCACTTTCCAGACTGTATACGAACCACTCCTTAATCGGTGTATTTTTTAGGAAGATCTTTACCCCACCGAGCAGTCCTGGGAAAGCTTCATGAAGAGACTGCTCAGAAGCCTTGAATTTGTGAGTGCCTAATCAGGGTGCAAAGCTTGCTCTAGCTTGCTAAGTTAGTTTCCATGAGCGCATCTATTTCCACACAGAATAGTGACTATGAAGGAGGGCAGCCCTTTCTAGGGGCCTGCAATTGTGGCCCGGTCATGCTAATTTATTCAGGAATGAGAAAAACTAAAAAAAGGAAGAGCTGAGTTGAGAGAATTCTCAATGCTGTAATCCCTGGCTCTGTAAAAGTTTTCCGGGTTTAAGTTCTTAATGATTTGGGCTCTAATTTTTTCTTTCCACTGCCAGCTAAAACCCTGGACTTTTTTTATAATACTTATCTTGACACTACTTCTTAGAGTTTTACACAATATAATTTTTATACCTAGGTGAAATGTAAACATACTGAACCCTTGTTAAACTGGTACTGGCTTATTCCGGATAATAGTTCTATTGCTTCAGATTGAAAGCTACTCTTCTTTTGAGTACCTTAGGTGCTCAGTAGCTCTTAAAACATTGGGCTACCCCAAGTTTCTTGGAGGAGAAGTCTCTTTATTTCTATACTACCTGTATTTTAGAACAAGAATGTTTTCCTGTAATTAGGCTTTAAAATAATGGTATAGTAATAAATGAAAGTTATTCCTAT
>VMDR010031735.1:0-11940 GCA_007922815.1 Macrotus californicus | reverse complement strand
TATCCCAACCCAACAATGTAATCATGTTAGAAATGTGTTTACCATCTCTATTCATCAATTCACAAGACTGTTAAACACACACGTCTCAAGTTACTCCTAAAGCACATAGCTGGCTAAATAATACACATTTAACAAATTAGAAAGTCAATTATATTTGCAGAGTGTCTGAGTTCTCCCATTAAAAGGTCGGATTTTAATTTTAAATGATATGCTTCAAGATCAAAACACAAAAATCTGGACTCTGGCACTCTGACAGCAACATCTTGCTAGAATTTTACCTGGATTATCATATTGGTATTCAAATATGCACAATGTTCCAGGTACTATAAACCTGTATTGATCAAACTGTTTAATAACAGATTTATTGAGATATAACTCACAAACCATAAAGTTCATTTACCCTTTTAAACTGTACAATTTGGTGGCTTTTAGTGTATTCACAAAGTTGTATACTGATCACTACTATCTAATTCAAAAACATTTTCATTGCTCCAAAAAGAAACCCCATACCTGTCAGAAGTCACTCTCCATTTCCCTGGCAACCACTATTCTATCTTCTCTCTATGTAGATTTACCTATTCTGAACATTTCAAATAAATGGAATCCTACAATGGGTAACCTTTTATCTGACTTCTTTCACTTAGCATAATGTTTTCAAGATCTATCCACACTGTAGCATGAATCAGAACTTAATTCCCTTTTATGGTCAAATAATATTCCATTATGTATTGGGTTGGCCAAAAAGTCTGTATGGTTTTGTTTTGTTTTGTTTTATTCATAAAATAAAAGACACATTTTTTATTTTCACCAATCACTTTATTGATTTGGATATTTTGAATATGTCGGTTATCTCCTGCTATTGGCTTCTAGTGGGTAGAGGCCAGGGGTGCTGCTAAACATCTTCCAATGCATAAGACAGCCCCACAGCAAAGAATTATTTGGCCAAAATGTCAATAGTACCAAGAAACTTTGCAAACCACTTTTGACACGTTCAATCAGTCACAGTACCCTCTCCATACATGGCACAAATCTTTTTTTTGTGTTTTATTGTATTTTTACCTTTCTTGAAGTAATAAAGCATAATACGCCCAACATGTTGTGTATCTACTTCCATCTTCAATATTAAAATGGCTGCACAAAAATTCACCAATTTTGATGAGTTTTTTTAAATGTACGCTGATATGACAGCTGTCGCAATACAATCTATCAAAACTCGTTCTGAATGAAGTGAAAAACAACCAAGCACTACTAGAGCTGTTATGGGAAAAATCAAATTATAACTTTCTGGCTGACCCAATAGTATATACCTCAACTGCAAATTAAACGTCTACATCTTTAACTCCAAGATGCACAATATACCCCTATCGGTTACATTTTACCTTCAGGTCTCATTTCACTCTAACCAGCCAGCCATTCTTTAATATATACATGAATTGAGTACTATGCTAAGTAGGCCCCCAGGGTTTACAGATGAAGACAAGGTCCCTCCTCCAAGTAGCTCTCAGTCTAGTTAGTAAAAATAGACTGAATAAAAAATTATAATATAATATACGGATGTTATAAAATCAGAAAAGAGATACCTAAACAAGCCTGAGGGAGTGGGACACCAGGGAAGTCTTTCCAGAGGCGTCACCTAAGCAGCTAATAAAGTAAAAGGGAAAGCTTTGCACGCAGGCGGAATAGTAGTACATATGCCATCAGGGAAGAGTGAGAGAACACAGACCATTCGGGGAATCACACGCAGTTCACTACGGCTGGGGCATACAGTGGCAAGAGCTGAGGTGCGAAAGATCAGCAGGCGATGAGTCATAAAAGTCCTTAAATGTTGAAGAAGGGAGTTTGAATGTATCCTGAAAGCAGAAAGTCACAGAAGGGTTATAAACAGGGACTTGACCTCAGAGTTCTATCTTAGAAAGAATGGTCTAAACCACAGAGGGTTGGAAAGGCCAGAGAGAAGGCCATTACCGTCATTCAGACACTAAGAGTTTAGCCCCTATTATAAGAGCGTAGAGATAGGGAGATTTTTAGAAAGTATGATCTTTCAGGAAGATTTGTAACTGAGTAGACTGGACATAAGGGAGATGAAAGACTAAGAACAGCCTAAACTGACCTGCCAACTAGGTGGGCAAGCTGGCGTGAGGAACCAGGTGGCTAGCAGGGCCATTCGATGGGACAGGGAACAGATTTACAGGGGAAACGTGCAGTTCGGTATTGCACACATTGAGTTTGATGTGCCTGTGGTACATGCACAGTTGAGTATGTGGGATCTGAAGCTCAGGAAGGGGGAGGGGTGTCTCAACTGGAGATACACACTCGGCAGTCATTAGATGATTGAGTCAGGTCCAGATGAAATCACCTGGGGAGCAAATAAAACGGGAAGAGGACTATGGATAGAGGCCTGGGGTTTTAGCCCAAGATTTAACAGCCAACAGTAAAAGGCGGGTAGAGGAGGAGCTGATGAAAGAATCGGAAAAGGAAAACCCAGCGAAATAGAAGGAAGTAGGAAAGAGAGAAGGAAGTGAGAAGACTGCAAATGCTACAGCAAAGTCAAGGAAGACAGACATGAGAAAGTGTCCACAGGGGTTGGCAACAAGGGGGTCAGAGGTGACCCTGGTAAGCACAGTTCCAGTGGAGCAGAGCGGGCAGAAGCCACTCCAGTGTGGGAAGTGATGAAGCAGAAACAGTTCTCAGGGCAGTAGTTGGTCGGGAAGGGGGAAAGAGAGTGGGGATGAGGGATCCTCTGGTCAACTTTAGAGCCACACTTTTTTTTGTAGGTGAGCAGCAATGATTAAATGAGGAGCAGTACAATGACACCGACTTAAAAAAAATCTAACAAAGCTTCAGCCTTAAAATAAGTGAAAGATACACCTTGAAAATATCTCACCCACAAAAAACAAAATTAAAGGGTGACAACTGGGTATCCGTTGTGTTTGATAAACATACCTTGGTAGAGAAAAGGCAATTCTGCCCACATGATCTTGTTTTCTACTACCCCACAAGAGCTCCTAATTAAGAGGCTCAGTAAAAGTTGTCCCTTTATATATGTGCAGAAGTCACAGTTACAACACTATAAACACTAAAACAGCTGCATAAATTCTTCCCATGTCCTCAAGCCTGACCCTGGAAGGAAAAGCACCCAATGCTGAAATGTCACTGGGTGCCCTGAAGGAAGCTCAGCCCTTGGAAAATTTTGAGACGTAAACCTTGGCAGGTAAAACATCAGCAAGAAGAATTACTTAGCTTGAGGGAAAAAAATCAAGATCCTTTTATTACGGCATCAGGCATCTGAAAAGCTGGAAATTTTCTTTGCATAAAGTTGACAGATCAAGTTAATTTGGGTTCTGTGAAAGGTCAAATCCTCATCACGGAGTTAAAGCAATTCTCAGTAAAGAGAACCCACACAAAAAGAGTGCTTTGTTAAGGGGCAAGGCAGAAACTTCTAGCCTCCCACACAGGCAGAGGCACAAAAATTATTAGTATCATGAAATGTAAAATGAGCACTAACAGTCAACAAAGAGTATAATCCCAACAAGGTATCTTTCACAAAACAGAGAGGCCCCACCCCTTTTATACATTCCTGACCCTCTTATGCTAGAAACTCTCCCAGGGATAAAGAGCCCAGTATCACCCACAGGCCCCACCACTGTATGAGGCACAGTTAGTGGAAATTGGTTTTCTAATGGGTTTCAGCCCATTCTTTCAGCTTATCAAGCTACAAGCCTCTGCTAGTCAAAAATAGGGACGGTACATCACTGGGGTATTAAGTGTGGCCGAAATTGATAAAATTTCCACATATTAAAAAGTATATGTATCTATATATTTGTGTGTGTGTGTGTGTGTGTGTGTGTGTATAATATGTATCTAATTCATCAGAATGCCCTTAGATTCTGTCTTAAAAGCTCACTGAAATTCAAGACAGGCAAAACAGTCAAGACTTTTCCTGACCTCTGGGTAGTTTTACATGTGTTTATTCATCTATTTGTCTCCCCCAAGTCCTCCAAACGTTACCCTCCTCAAGTCCTCAATCTCACTGCCTATGTTTCTGAGCAGCTGGAGGCCATTTGATATAAGTTGCCTCAAGTCCAAGCCTCTCCATCTCAATTTGAGCTCATTTCTCTTGAGCTCCCTCTTGGGAAAGATCAACCTCTTTTCCAAGAGAACCCTTTCACCTGGGACCTTGAGCCAATACCATCCGAGCTGTCACTGCAAATACCAGTATATGTGCTGCCAAAGCGCGCACTGTCACTGCAAATATCATTTGATCCTCTTAACCTTATGAAATAGATACCATTATAAATCTCTCAGTCATTATTTGCTCATCTATAAAATGGGGATAAAGGACTTGCCCCAAATTATTTGGCTTGAAGTGACAAAGACAGAATTGAAATCTGAGTTTTCTCTTTCTAAAGACACTACAATTTGTTAACCATCTCCCCACTCTCACGTCAGCACTAACTTCTCCAGCGATTTAGGTCTCCATTCTCTCATACCCCTTCCTCACAATCCACCTCCAAATCTCCTGTAAGTTTAGCCCTGGCCAGGTAGCTCAGTTGGTTAGAGTATCTTCCCAGTACACCAAGGTTGTGGGTTTGATCCCCAGTCAGGGCACATAGAAGAGTCAACCAATGAGTGCATAGTAAGGGGAACAACAAATCTCTCTCTCCCTCTCTCTCTCTCTCTCATCCCCTCCCCCCCTTCCTCTCTAAAATCAATAAATGAACTTTTTAAAAAACCCTACAACTTTAAATGTTATTTCCCTACATATTTTTATCTCATGAAATGTAGTGTATGGTGTAGGAGTAAAAGCACAAGTTTGGAATCAGAAAGACGTATAAATTCTGGTTCCATCAAGTTCTAGTCTGTGACCAGAAGGAAAATAACCTTTCAGTGAAGCTCAGTTTCCTCAAACGTAGTTGATCACAATGCTAATCTGTTTTGTCTTCACAGTCACGTTTTATCGTTTCGACAGGAGGCAAAGTGGCTAGGGACTAAGAATGAAGCTTTTGAGCCAGAATGATGGGGTTTGAATGCGGGCTCACTACTTACAAGTTATATGACTTCAGGCAGGTCATTTATCCTTTCTGTGCCCCAATTTCCTCATCTGTAAAATGGGGAAAATAGCACCTACCTCACAGGGTTGTTATGAGGTTTAAATGAAGTGATACTTGGAGAGCACCTAGCAGTGTCTAACACGTTGTAATGTTCAATAAACATTATCTATTAAGTTACTAGATTATAAGTGCTTTGTGACTTAGAATCTAATAAATGCTAGGAATAATGAAAAATCTAGGAGTAATGACTCACATCTGTATTTCCAAGAGCTCATACATCAAAAGCACTTAATAAAGTTATTAATCACACTAATTAAGCATAGGACGATGGATGCTGTAAGTGTAAAAGGCAAAACAAATTCTTCCCTGTCTTGCTTTTTGTCCCATGGGTAAGCACACTGCAGGGAGTGATTCCTTTCCAGACGCAACTGACTACTCTGATAAGTTTCATTCCCCGCCTCACTTTTAAGCTTCTTAAGCAAACTAGCACCATCAACAAAATACTTAGGTGCTTTGACATTGTGGCAACTGATCACATTGACAATTTAATAAATTTTTTACCCTTGCTTTTCAAAAAGATAAAGGAGACACTTATATTAAAAAGCATGCCCCAGGGTTTATGTAGCTAAACAAACATCACAGAAATAAAATCATCAGTGGGCTGAATCTTAGAGGTCTGGACATTCCCAGAGTAAGAAGCCTTTTCACCTGAAAGTCAAGCTGAAAAATAAAGGTCCTAAAAATCATATATTACCATAATAGCCAGTATTACCATAACAGATAGTAGAAGAGTCATAAGAAAAGTAAATGGCAGACAGTAATTGGGATTAGAAAACACCAGTTTCCATGGCATTGAAACTACTTTACTCAATCCCATCTATTCTCAAACTGGACTTAGGAGTTAGGAGGCTGCTCGTCCACAGCCCCTACTGCCCACACTGAGAAAGATGGGACAAATCAACCACTCTTCCACTTTCTATTCCACAAGAGATGCCCTTGTTTTTCCTTCACAAAATACTAACACTGCGGTGCCCCGTTATTTTTTTATTAATTTAGAAACATCAGAAAATGCCAGTTTGTAATCCTACTTTTCAACTTCAGTGGAAGAAATAGGTTAAGTTAATGATGTCAAGTACCAAAGACCAAACATGTTCAGGGCAATTCTAAGTCTCTATTTGATTTCTGAAAAAATAATGTTTGTGCCCCGGCTGGTGTGCTCAGTGGATTGAGCACAAGCCTGTGAGCCAAAAGGTTGCCAGTTCAATTCCCAGTCGTGGCACATGCCTGGCCAGTTGCGGGACAGGTCCCCGGTAGGGGGCGCACAAGAGGCAATCACACATTGATGTTTCTCTTCCTTTCTCCCTCCCTTCCCCTCTCTCTAAAAATAAATAAAATCTTTAAAAAATAATGTTTTCCTCTTAACTTACAAGACTGAGCAATTAAAAGAACTGTTCCAAGCCTAACCTGAGAAAATGCAGTTACAAGAGCAATAATCATAGTATCATAGCTACCATTTATTGAGCATTTACTTAGGAGTCAGGTACTAAGCTAAAAACATTTCTTCGTCACAATAATCCTACTCTGATTGTTCCCAATTTATAGATGACTGTGTAGGAGGTCAAGGGACTTGCCTAAGATGACACAGAGCTATTGGAACGGTGAGACAGCAACCCAGGCCTGACTTTATAGTAGGGGTGGGCAAACTACGGTGACAGTTTGCTTTTATATGGCTCAAGAGCTAAGAATGATTTTTACATTCTTAAAGGTTTGTAAAAAGAAAAGACAAAGCAAAGAAGAATGTGCAACAGAGACACAGAGATCTATGTGACCCACATGGTTGACAAATACATACTATCTGGCCTTTTACAGAAAAGAAATTTGCAGAGCTCTGGTCTAAAGCCTTTCACCTTTAACCCTTACGTCATATTATCTCTCTCTACAGCAAAGAGGTTTCAGTGATAGGTTCCTTACGTTAACATCATAATACTCATTTGGCATTTAACAGAATTTAAGATGTGATTATTTTCTTTACATGACCTGTCTACCCAAGAAGACTAAGTTCCTTGGAGGCAGGGATCTTATATTTATTTGTATTTTCTGTGCATAAAACATAGTAGGCTGACTAGGAAATGTTTGTTGAGGAGAGTAAGTAAATCACACACTGTTTTCCAGAGAAATTATACAGAGATACACATAGCTATCCAGCCAATTTAGCTTAAGGGGCGCTACAAATAAAATGCAAAAAAATATGAAATATGGAAACTATCTAAGATGTCTAAAAATTAAGAATCCTAGGAAGAAGAGATCTTTTTGCACACCAGCTCAGAATTGTACTGCCTTACAAATGAAAAATAAGCCTGAGTTCACGCACTGTCCTGATGCACACAACTATCTTCCCTTGCTACCCTTGAGATGCACATTCCAGAAGTCTGTATTTACTGGAAAAGGGTGTGTGTGTGGGGGGGGGGGTGCGTGGGGAAATGTCTTTTGGTGCCAAGGTTTCTCCTACCTATCTGCAAGTCGGAGAAACAAAGCTCATCAGTTTAAGCCTGTTCCAAATGAAGATAATCTTCACCCGTGTACTGCACAGAAAGAACTGTTTGTCCTCCAGAATCTCTTCAGCCATAGCCACACTCACAGGCATTTTAGATTAAAAGAGTCAGCAATATGTATCTTTTCCTCTTATGAGGCCCCAGCACAGGCTAAAATGCCTCTGAGCTCCTGGTTTCATTTACCTAGCTCTCCTTATGACCCAAGATTATAAATAAATAAATAAATAAATAACCTAAAAAAAAATACACCAAGACACCAGAACTGAAGCCATTTACTCAATGATCTGTCAATAACCGTTTGCCTACAGCAAGTCAGAGTGCATATGTGTGGTGTTCCTAATTACTGCTTGGCTGAACCGTCCTTATCATTGTATAGTACCACACACTGCTGGAAGATCTTTAACTCTTCCTTTTCCTCTCCTCGGTACGCTTGAATTGGAAGGGTCAACCATACGTATATGCATCTCAGATTCTACAAACACGGCACAATACATGAGAACGTCATTAACAAAGCCTAAGCCTTCTTTAGCTTCTTTCACGTTCGGGTTTTTACTTGGGCTACACGGGAGTAAGGTCTTCATTCTCCACCACAAAAAGGACAAGGCGTAGCAAAAATTGGGTGATGGGTAAAGGTGGACTGTGGCTCCAAACGAACGCCAGCTTGCGAGCAGGAGAGATACTACTGCAGCTTCAATGGACCCTAAACAAACTGACACCCCTGAGAAATAGATCGCTATGCTGTCTTCCCTTCCCCCAGTCTCCAGCCCAGTCCGAGACACCGCACCCACTCCCTTTCCGTCCTCAGTCCAGGGTCCCAAGCTTGGAAGGCAGAGGCAGGGGGGTGCAGAAGGAAAAGGGGGTGGGGTCGGAGGGAAAAAAGGTGTGGACAGGCAGAAGAAAGGGCGGTGCGAAGAAGGCAAAATGGGGTGCGAGGCTGAGGTGGAAATGGGATGAGGCAGAGAAACAGGGAGCGTAGCAGAAAAAAAGGGAGGCGAGGAACAGAAACGGATCGGGGAAAGGAAGAGGCACAAAATGAAAGGGATCAGAAGAACTCAACGTAGGCCTGGCAGGGCCAGGAGAGGAGACCAAGCAGCCCGCGGACAGAGGAAGGGGGAGCGCCAGAGTCGGACGTGGGGGCGAGGCACTTGCCATAAATCATAGCCAGGCCGGTTTCGTGAAGGAAGCGGGCCCGGCGGTGCTTGAAGAGCCAGATCGTAAGAATGGTGAGGGTGAGCAGCAAGATGAAGATGAGCAGATTGGCGCTGTCCTGCCGGTGACTCTCCTCGGCTTGCTTCTCGGACACGATCTCCTCGTCCATGGCTCTCGTCGCACCGCCAGCGCCGTCCGAAGCCCCGGCCCAGCCAAAGACGCCCACTGCGAGCAGCAACCAGAGCGACCGCCTGAGCCTGTGGGCCCGGGGTCCGCCGCCACCGCCGCCGCCGCCACTGCCACGGCGGAGGGTCGACCGCAGCCAGCCGCGCGGAGCCATGATTCCCCCCCGCCCCCTACCCCGCTCTTCACCCGGCACCGCCCGCGGTCGGACCACGCCCCTAGGGCTCACGGGAAGGGGGCGGGGCACCGGAGAAGCCGGTGGAGTGCGCGCGCCTCCACCTCCGCCACCGCCTCAACCGCTCTTAAAGGGACCGCGACACTCACGGTTCGCTCTGCCTGGTCCCTTCGCCCTTCTGTCCGGCTCCTCACCAGCTCGTCCTAGCACCCGAGACGCATACTAGGGCACTGCCAGGGATTGAAAGGCCGTCGAATCTAGCTTACTGCCTTCTGGAAAAGAAACCTCGACTCAGCGTAACCAAGTAGCGGTAGATTGTGCTAGGCCTACTTTGATCCTATTCTTAGCGCTCTCAGGGGGACTCCATCTTTCATAACCCATCCAGTATTGTCCCCCAGTGTCTCTTAACAGGATAAGAAGTTGTCCCCTTGGGAGTGGCCTAAATCTCCATCTCTTTAATTTAAATCGGATTCTCCAGTTCTGTCCTCATTGGGAAAAAAACAACGTTGTAGTAGCCCATAAAAGAATGGGGCCGAAGGCAATGATTTTGCATGTGTATGTTTGGATTTCTTTACATGTAAACACCTAGTATAATTCATCTCTCACATGGGAACCTGTAGGGAGAAACTCATCAATCTCTTAAAGAAGGTTAATGTGGTTTGTGCTCAAATTTACCCATGCTCCAAACACTCCCATTCCTAACCCAAGAAATCCTTTGTGATATGGCCTGGTCTCTCCCTCTTATCTTGCGCCTATTTCCTGCTGTCTTTTTTTTTTTTTTTTAACATTTAATTAAATTTATTTATTTATTTTTCAGTTACCGTGTACACTCGATATTACTTTGTATTACTTTCAAAAGTGGTTATGTTGATGGGAGAGACCTGGTTCTTCTTATGCCTATAAAGAATGACAGATCAGCAAATCTGTTAGCTTGCAATCAGTTTATTAGTGATCCATTCCCATGGAAGAGAACGGGCCTAGCTAAGGTGGGGTTGTGAAAGGCATAGGTTCAGGGCAAAGCAAGGCAGCAAAAGTAAGGGCAGGTGAAGGCCAGGGTGGCAAGTCCCCAGGTGGCCAGAGTCCAGGTGGCCTGAGACCAAGAGAGCGAGTCCTTTGTTCTGAGGACTTATATAGTTGGCGGGATAGGAGTAAAAAAGTTACATATTGATTAACAGGTAAATGTGGTGCCAGCTTTCCCAGGGGGACATGACTACCCAAACTTAGGTAAGTGTGGGGGTCTGTTAGCCCAAATCCTTATCTTGCTTCAGACCCCATTTGTTCATCTTGTTATAAAACAGAAACGTGACAAGAGACAGTTCATTAAAGTTGGGGCAGTTACCCAAAGTTATTTATGGGTAAATAACTTCTTTGGGCCCTGTGGACTCTCTCCCGCATTTCAGACCTTGGGATGAAAGTACAGTTTCAAGGCCTTCTTTCCCAGATAGTGGAAACACTACATAGAATTTCAAGGACTTCCCTCCCCCCATACTAACATAGTTTTTCCTGTGGTGTTGGAACACCTGGCGATATTATCAGAGCAGGTTCAGGACTGCTGAGTTAGCAGGTGAGACTTATCTCCCTCTTCTTCCCTGCGGTGGTTTGCTATTCATTCTACCTAAGTGCTAAAAGGTATTTCCTGGCAACCAGGATACTAGACGCCGGCCAGTAACAGCAGTGCAGTCTCAGAGTGCTTCCTGTGCTGTCTCCTGCCTCAGTTAGACAATCATATACTTTACAAAGTGTTCCCTCAATATTTCCAGTACCCACCTGGCATCATACATACTTATTATATGACCAACTATATTTTTTACGCTGTACTTTACATCCCTATGAGTATTTCATAACTACCAATCTGCACTTTTCAATCCCTTTACGTTTTTCAGACAGGCCGCAAAACCCCTCCCCTCTGGCAACCATCAGTCTGTTCTCTGATCTGAGTCTGTGTCTGTCTGGTTCATTCATTTATATTGTTCTTTACATTCCACATACAAGGTAAATCGTATGGTATTTGTCTTTCACTGTCTGGTTTATTTCTCTTGGCATAATACCCTCTAGATTTATCCATGCTGTTGCAAATGGTAAGATTTCATGGCCAAGTAATATTCTACTGTATATATGTACCACCATTTTTTATCCATTCTTCTATTGATGGGCACTTGGCTGCTTCCACAGTTTAACTATTGCAAATAATGCTGCAATGAACATGGGGTGCATATATTCTTTTAAATTAGAGTTTGGAGTAGTTCTAAGGATATATACCCAGAAGTGGAATCACTGGGCCCTGAGGCAGTTCCATTTTTAATTTTTTAAGAAACTTCCATACTGTTTTCCATAGAGAGTTCACCAATCTGCATTCCCAACAGTGTACTAGGGCCTTTTCTCCACATCCTTGCCAGCATTTGTTGTTTGTTGATTTATTGATGATAGCCATTCTGACAAGTGTGAGGTGATATCTCATTGTGGTTTTAATTTGCATTTCTCTCATGATTAGTGACATTGAGCATCTTTGCATGCCTATTGGCCATCTGTATGTCCTCTTTGGAGAAGTGTCTATTCAGGTCCTTTGGGCATTTTTTATTGGATGTTTGATTTTTTGCTGTTGACTTCTATGAGTTCTTTATAAATTTTGGGTATTGACCCTTATAAAATGTATCATTAGTAAATATATTCTCCCATTCAGTGGGTTGTCTTTTTCTTTTGTTGATGGTTTTCTTTGCTGTCCCATTTGTTTATTTTTCTTTTGTTTCCCTTGCCTGAGAAGATATATCAGAAAAAAACACTACTAAGGGAAATGTCCAAGATTTTATGCCATGTCTTCTTCTAGGAGTTT
>VMDR010031734.1:0-11921 GCA_007922815.1 Macrotus californicus | reverse complement strand
TCATGCACCGGAAGGAGGAACACATCACTCCTGTGGTCTGGTCTTCCTGCACAACACGCACAACCCAAGTCCAATCACAAGGCGCCCACAGACAATTCAAACTGAAGCCTCTTCTACAAGCTGTTTTTAATTTTCAAAGAAAGTCAAAGTCAAGAAACCCAAACAAAGGTTGAGAAATTATTCTAGATTAAAGGACACCAAAGACATACAACAACTAAGTGCACATATAAAACTTTTTCTTCCTGGATCAGGAACAAAATAGCAATAAGGGACATAATTGGGAAGGCTGACAAAATCTGAGTGTGAGCTATGGATCAGATGTTGACTCAACATGAAATTTCCTGACTTTATTAACTGTGCTGTGATTATGTAAAAAAATTTTCAGAGATGCAATTTAAAACCACAATAAGATATTAGCACACACCTTTCAGAACGGCTATCATCAATAAATCAACAAAAGCAAGTGTTGGTGAGGATGTGGAGAAAGGGGAACCCTATTGCACTGTTGGTGGGAATGCAGACTGGTGCAGTCCCTGTGGAAAGCAGTAAGGAGATACCTCAAAAAGTAAAAAATGGAACTACTTTTTGACCCAGCAATCCCACTTCTGGGAATATATCTGAAGACACTCAAAACACTAATTCAAAAAAACATAAGCACCCCTATGTTCATTTTAGGGTTATTTACAATCTCCAAGATAAGGAAGCAGCCCAAGTGTCCATCAGTAGATGAGTAGATAAAAAAACTGTGGTACATTTACACAATGGAATACTACTTAGCCATTAAAAAGAAGGAAAGCTTAACTTTTGCAACAGTATAGATGGACCTGGGGAGCATTATTCTATGTGAAATTAGCCAGTCAGAGAAAGATGATTTCACTCCTATGTGGAATCTAATGAGCAAAATAAAATAAACTAACAAACAAAAGAGAAACAGACTCAGAGAATAGACTGACAGCTGTCAGAAGGGAGGGGTGTTTTGGAAGTTCAGTAAAAAAGGTGAAGGGATTAAGCAAAAGAAAAAAATCTCACAGACACAGACAAAAGCATGGTGACTACCAGAGGGAAAGGGCATGGGGGGAGGTTGAAGAGGGTAAAGGGGTATAAATGGTGAAGGAAGGAGCCTTGACTTGGGGTGATGAGCACACAATACAGCACACAGATGATGTATCATAGAATTGTATACCCAAAACCTATATAATTTTATTAACCAATGTCACTCCAATAAATTCAATAGAAAGAAATAAATATATTTTAAAGATTTTTAAAAATAATAAGAAAATACATGCTAAAGCAGGGGACCCCAGCCCTTGGGCTGCAGACCAGTCACCTCCCCCACTCCACAGAAAAATGTCTTTCATGAAACTGGTCCTTGGTGCCAAAAAATTGGGGACCGCTGTGCTAAAGCATTTAAGAGGAAAGGGCATGTGTGTACCACTTGATCTCAAATGTGTGGAGGGGGTATAGTATATGTATGTATATTTATATATTTATATCATAGAAATACTATATATAATACTCATTATATACCTTACAAAAGAGACTATGTATATATTTGATCCCCATCACTCACAGACTCCATACTTGGCAGTTTGCCTACTCCTTAAAACTTATTTGTAACCCCACGGTCAATGCTCTCAGCATTTTCACAGTCATTTGAAGAAGAGCAGAGCAGCAAAGAATTTGGGTTGCCCAACTCTCACGTTCTCAGCTGGGGCCGAACAAGGTGATGCTCTGCCTTCTTGTTCCAGCTCTCCTATTGCAAACAGGGATCCTTTCCAAAGTCTCCTGAGTGCTACATTTTTCCTATTTTTGTGCCTTGTATTGGTGATTTCAATGTTTAAAATGGTCCCCAAGCACAGTGCTGAAATGCTATATAGTGTGCCTAAGTTCAAGAAGGCTGTAATGAGCCTTAGGGAGAAAATATATACCTTAGATAAGCTTTGATCAGGCATAAGTCTCAGTGCCGTTGGTCATGAGTTTGATGTTAATGAATCAACTATTAAACAAGGTGTCTTAAACAGAAATACACTTAAAAGAAGGTTATGCACTGACTGGTTGATGAAAATGTCATCAGGGACTGTTAGGCACCCAACCCTATGTTTCTCCCAAGAGCTTCAGTTCAGTACTCAGCATTCAGGGTGAGTTTAGAGGACACAACCGCTACAAATATGAGAACCAACTGTGCACACACACACACCACCCCGACCTGCATAAAAGGTATTTGAGGGTTCCTTGCACTCTTCTTGCACCTCTGCCGTAAGTTTGAACTGATATGAAAGTTAAAAATTGCTAAAAAATCACAAGTATAAAACAATAGACAAAAATTTAATACATGCACATAGCAAATAAACCAAATGTTACAAAGGTTTACAATGTAAAAATAACGTCTCCCTCGTAACCTAGACCCCTAGCCACCCCCCCGCCCCGCCCCAATGCAACCACTGCTGAGAGCCTCTTGTGCATTCCTCCAGCGGTTTTCTGCGAACACACAGTCTACATTTTCCTTGTTTTCTAAGTCCAAGTGGGAGCATGCGATAGCTGCTGTTTTCAATTTACACATACAGCTACCTTATTCTTTTTCACTGGAATGTAACATTTCTTTTACAAGTGATCCATCATTTATTTAACCAATCTCTTCCAGATACAGGTCTAGGTTATTCTTCGTTTTCTACTATTACAAATATCATTGCTCCATGCATTAGATCTACTTTTCTAAAGATACTGTCCCAGTGGTTTTAATAAAGTAGCTGGGAGGCACATGCAATTAGCATATTCACCATTTAAACACAAATGCTGCTACTGAAGTGTCCCTGGGAAAAGTCTGTCCTGACTGTGCAGCAGGCTAAATATGCTCCTATTTTCACCACGATTTTAGTAAGTAAATACTTATATTCACAGATTACAGGAAATGCTATGCTTTTTCTAACTGAAAATGCTCTGCTTCCTTGATATCACTCATTAACCATTACTGAGTACTGCTATGACCCACACACTGTGCCAGTATTACAGAGAAAACCACCACTGAGCACTGAAGAGAAATGGAATAAAATTTGACCCACTGTACTTTAGAGTCTTCTAAGCCCAGAGGCAGAGAGAAAACAGGACCAACCATGACACCACTTGGAAAGGGCTACAAGTAAGCCTAGTGTGAAATAGGCACTTAAATTTTGTCAAATGTCTGTGGAGTAAACAAAGTGTTTAGAGGAAACACTACAATAAAGGAGGGGGAGAAAGGGCATAGGAACGGGAAGACTGGAGAGCAGTCTGACGGTGGCCTTGCGCAGGAACAACGGAGCACAGAGGAGGAAAATGCAAGCCCGGTGTCAGGACAGGGCTGCGAATCCAGTGTCCTGTGTCAGCTCCTGGATTCTACACTGCAAGGGTCTTCGCTGTAACAGGGTGGTATCGAGATAACAGCACCCATACTCCCTGGGGCTAGGGTTGAATAAAATTACACACAAATTTACATACACATGCATACTTATACGTACACATAAACAGACTTATATACATGTGTGTATAGACCCAAACACGTACAGGAGAGAGAAAGTATGGAGGGAGGGCTGGCTAAAGCACACTGCTTGGCCCAGGGTAAACATTCAATAAAAGCTACAAGGGAAATGAGGAGATGGGGTCCTTTTGGAAAGAAGCAATGGAGCAGAGGCATGACTGTAACCCCAGTGAGAGCAGGGACTATGTCAGTCACAAACTCAATGGCTGAGTCCAGAGTCTGGGTCATGAGAGACTCAGCAAAATGTTATGAAATCTATGAACCAATAAATACTTAAATTCTGAGAGCGGAAGTCCTATGTGACTGTCGGAAAGGGGGCATGAGGGAGGCAAGGGCAGGAGACAGGATAGAAATGGGCAGTTAGAGAACAAAAAACGTGGATGTCATGCTAAGGAGTTCAAGATCCATTCTTTATGCAACAGAGAACGATTAAAAATGTTAAAACAAGATAGTAAGATCATGATATGAGCATAATGGCTGGAAATGGGAAGGGCCCAGAGTCACTGGAACCAGGTAGGTTGTTATTATAACAGTGGCTGGTACAGGTTCTGACATGTGAAGCTACCCAAGCATCACTGGGAACATATTAAAAAGCAGATTCTAGATCCCACCCCCAAAGATTCTGACTGGATAGGACTAGTCGGACAGAGAAGTACTGGGAAAAAATCAGATGTGGAGAAGGAGGAAGATGAGAGATTTCGTGATACATGGCCTTAGTTTTTCCCAGGGACAAAATGAGGTTATTTCTTCAAGGCTGGAGGTCGGGGAGGCTGTGGCGCAAACCTAAACTCCCAGTGAGAACCCGTGCACTTGTAGAGGGGTCTACCAGCCCTGCCGTGCTCGCAGGCACGTTCAACATGGAAACCACGTGTGCAAACAGGAAAAAAGGGAACTTGGGGGTTAACAGGAAAAAGGCTTGAGTAGGCAAGCTGGCAGAAATAAAAGACAGAGTCCTGTGGATGCTGGTGAGAGAAGAGAGGAAGTCATTAGTCCTGGGCCTGGTCTGGACTTGATGGAGCAAGAAGTAAGGCCTGGCGACGCAGGCAGACTCGCAGACTGGCAAGAGACAGAGGGAGAAGAGGAGGCCGAAGAGAGGGCTTGATGGAAATGTGGAGGTCGGAGGGGCAGAACAGAGGACTGTGCTGTGAGAGGGGACTTGTGGCAAGAGCACAGTAGTTGGATGATCCCAGTGCACCTGTAAAATAAACTTGTGAAGTCAAGTGGAAATGCTCTTTGTCTAATTTACAGAAGACCAAGTAACTGTGGTATCTGGGCACTGCTCCTAGGATGATGGAGAGAAAAACCCAGCCAGGTGTCAGAGCCACTAGGTGGTGTAGGAAGGTGATCAGATGATGGCAAGAGGGGTGGGAAGAGGCTGTTATAACCTGAGGGCTCCTGACTCAAAGTTGTCTCTGAAAATGCCAGACTTGGGGAATCCTAATCGAGGTCTCCTGGGGTCTTCAACTTCTGTTGTTTTAAAGGGCAGGATGCTTTGAGCACTACTGTGAGAACTGCTTTTGTATATGATTCAACAATCTTTTCCATTAAATTATCTATTATTTTTTAAGCTATGTGAAGATCTAAATCACTTTTAAGTGAAGGTATTACACCCCTATGTCACAAAAAAGGCATGAATTAAGTCAGACCGAAATAAAATTGACATGTGTTTATATTAATGCAGACTCACCACCCATAGCTTTATACATTCCTATAGGCTCTCTTCTGATGATAATAAAACTAATTAGTCAATAAATAATGTTTGAGGCTCTACCTCATTTGTTCAGTGCCCAACTTCAATCTGCATCCTAATGATTGCATATTTGCCTCTAATAGATGCAGTATGTAAAAGTAAGTAAAATAAATAAATATCCATTTAAGTGTAAAGTTACCATGTCTTCATGAGAAATCTGAAAATGAAACAGCCAGTGAATCTATTTATTTCTTCTGTATTAGGAAATAAAGGTGATCACAGGATGAGATGATTAATGAGAATTATTTCAGAGAGACATGGTAATGGAGGTGCTTCTTTCATAAGAAGGCATGCAGAAACAGATGGAAAATAGTTTATTCATTAGGCTGGATCTCTGTTGAAACTGGAAATGCATGCTGCGGTGACAGTGCGGCTGTCCTCTCGGATTCTGGGGACCTGTCAATAACCTTTCTTGTTCCAATTCTAGAATCTATTAAATAATCAGGCTCTCCCCTTCTGCAATTATGCTGAGGCTCCACACGCAGAGACTTCCTTTGAGGTTGAATTAGCCCATTAACAAAGTATGCTTTCCATTCTCTTTTTTTCTTTTAAAAAGGTTAAATGGCACAATACAATTTTCTGTGCAGCAGGCGTGTAGCTAACAAGGTGATAATTGGGAAACTCTGAGAAGGAAAAAACCCTATAAAACGAGAAATCTGCAGTATCTGGGAAGAGGGCAACTGAATTACCTTTAGAAGATGCAAAGTTATGGTAATAAATGCTAACGATGCAAACTGAAGTCCATAAAAGTGAAAAAAGAAGATTTTATGGCTTTCATCATTCCACTAGAATACAGAGGGCACACCACAATATTCAGGATTGTCGAAGTTTTAAACAATAACACAAGCCAACTTTCAATACCATCCTCTTTTCTCATGTCCTGGCATTTCCAATAAAATAAACACATTAGGTAGATTTTCCAAATACTCCAAATGTGAACAGTATTTACTAGAATATTTTATCTAATTTTTTCCTTTCATTTTACAGCCTTTGATCAGAAAAATAAATATTTTCTAACTTACAGAATCATTCCAGAAGAAGAGATCTCCAAAAGCTTAAAATAACTGTGATTTGTGATCTCTCTCAATAATTTGACATTAGCCTTCAGTGACGGCTGGTATTTATGTAACAGTCCTTAAGCAAGGTTCAAGCGTCTGTCACATCTCCAAGGGGTCATATAAGCCAGTGCACTGAGCTGAGCAGGCAGCACAGACTGTATGTCTGACTCTGAAGCCCCTCTTTTACACCTCCCCCACTTCTGCTCATGTAGTCTTCTTGTCCGCAGGAAGCTTCGGCCATATCTTATTTGTTGGCTGTTGTGCTCCGTCATTTTTACAGCAATCCCCCACCACCAACGCTGGTCCTCACTCACCACTACATCTTGCTTGGCAATGACACACACACCCCAGACTTAACCTGCCCAGGGCCATCCTCTCAGAACTCAGCTTTGGCTGGTCCTCCACAAGAAGCACCCCTGCTCCAACTTCCAATTTCTGCCTTGGCCTGAGATGTCACTTAGGCACTGCACCACCTGCAACCACACGCTCAACTGAGGACTTGCCCACGCCAATAAAACAAAGTAACATGATGACAAAGACAGCAACAAAAGCAGAGTATGCAAAGGTCATATGGACCAACCTAAGTTTAAATTTTTCCGCTCCTGTAAATTCTTCAAATCTGTTTTTTTACTGTTTCCCATTCATCCAGCCCCCAAAGCCAGAAACCTGGCATGACTCTCCTTCCCACTTACCTTTACCTGAAGTGTCTAAATGCCCAGTTTGCCCAGGTCTGCATGTGCAGCAGCGGCACGCTAGTAACTGAGCCCCTTTCATGCTCAGAGGGAGCCACACTCAACTTAGATGGCAAACTACATGGTTGCCGTACCTCTGCTAACACTGGGCTCCAAGACCTTTCAGTTTCTCATCTAAAATGTCTTGATCCCAGACCCTACCTTTTAGTTTTGCTTGTTCTGCTTTCTTCCCCAGACACTATGCGAGGCCCAGAGGACTCCCAGCCTCGTGGCCCCAAGCCACCTTTTCACATTACCTGTGTAAAACGGAAATCGGATCATGACATTTGTTGTGTTGCTAACTGCCTTCCAGGTAATATCCAAACTTCAGCCTCCATATTCTACACTTTCCTCTTGTCCACCTTTGCCCCTCCATCTCAGGACACTCCCCACACACACCCTAAAACAAAGCCAGAGATAGGGCAGGGTCACGCCTCCAAGCCTTTGTCCTGGATTCCCTTTTCCCCCTTTAATGGCCTGTCTCTCACTCAGTACAGACTTCCACGGGTCACCTTGATCGAAGCACTTATCCATATTATGTCCCCCCCACTAGTGCATGAGCTATCTGTGGGCAAGGAACTATACTCAGCCTGCAACCCCAGTGTCAGGCACAGTGTCGGGCACAAAAGCAGATGTTCGAAGTTTTCTGAAGAAGTAACTGGTAACGTTCTTGTGTTTGGGATAAATCCGGTCACATGGCATACACGTCATCTATGGTCTGAAAGGACGTCAGGCGAAAAGCTCCCTTTGTGGATTTCATGCAGCCCGGGACCGTCTCCCCACTGCTGTGCTGACAACCCAACTTGGACCAGAAGCCCATATTAAAAGAGTGACAGAGACAGACGATGAGAAAATGTCACATGGAAAAAGACAGTAAGAGGGACAGAGACATGGAAGGACAGAGACGGACACAAGGCGGAAGTAGAGGGGCTGGTATCCTTCGCTGTTAGCACAATCCATCATAAGCCCACTAAAAGGAATGCTTCAATACCCAGTCCTTACAGACTGCCAGCTGCGCCACCGCAGGGACAGCAGCCCGTGCACAACCCAGGATGAAGAGCTACCCCTGTTTCTCCGCGTGCAGGAGGGCGCTGTGAGGAAGGGCCGCGCCGACGGAGAGCTGGTGCTGAGGCTCCTCAGTAAACTGCAGCTCTAAGGGGACTTATTTTAAAAGGTAAAGATTCGGGTCTCTTTCACTAATGCCATTCATATTACCACCTTCTTTTTGTTCCTCTTGACCGTAGAATTCAAAATCAGTTTTGAGTATTTCTGCCACTTGGCAGGACTTTTCTGAGGGATAAGGGCTCAGGAACAGACATAATCTCTCTTCATAAGCAACTAAAAAACAAAAAAATACTGGCAAAATTAGGTCAAAATGAATATCAGAAGCAACAACGTAATCTGAGGTGTACAGTAGAGAAGATTTAAAAATCTTACTCACTTTCGTAACACGAAATGACTATGAAATGACCCTGGAGAGCACCCACCTGGACTCACTTCACCAGTGCAGAAATTGAGTGATGTAATCGACAGGTTAAGTGGCCCGAGGCAAAGCAGTTGTGACTCACTACCAGTTCTAAGGCCAGGCTTCTAAGTCACAGCTCAACTCTTCCCCAACGCACACTCACAAATGACGTTGGGGCTGATGTGACTGGTATGTAAACTGATGATATTAATAATTTGCAAAGACTGCAAGAAGCAACTCTTCCTCCTCTACTATCTGAACTTCAGGAACCTTAACGTATAAGACCTGAAGTGTTAACACTAGGCTATACTAAAAAAAAATAGATGTGTATCTAGAAAATTAACAGAGAGATATTACAAAATAGAGCAAAAAAAGGCACATGCAAATAGTACCAATGACCTTGTAGCCAGCAATGGCCTAAATGTATTATACAAAGAGTTTTCGGACATGATGCGTGACACCTGTGATCTGTATTGTCAGAAATTTGTTGCTAACACCACAATGGTCAAATGTGCAAATAATTTATTTTGAAAATATATTTTAAAAATCTCAAACAATCTTATTAAAAAATGAGAAAGGACTTGCATAGACATTTGTCCAAGGAAAATACACACAGGGCTAATAAGCACATGAAACTATTCTCAGTATCATTAGCCATCAGAGAAATACAAATCAAAGTCACCATCAGATACATCTTCATACCCACTAGGTTGGCTACTATTACAAAAAAGCGTAAAATAAGAACTTTTGGGAAGAATGTGTGCACTGTTGGTGGGAATGTGAAATGGCACAGCCACTGTGGGAGACAGTGTGATGGTTCCTCAAAAAGTTAAAATTAAATTTACTGTACAACCCAGCAATTCTGCTTTCTGGGGATACACCCAAAAGGACTGGAAGCACGGTCTTGAGGAGATATTTATATACTGATGTTCACAGCAGAATTATTCACAAAGGCCAAAATGTGGGAGGATCCCAAGTACCCACCGACAGATGAATGGATAAACAAAGTATGTCACAAAAAGACATAACTGTATGAGATACCTACAGTAGTCAAGTTCATAGAGGCAGGGAGTGAAGTGGTGGTTGCCAGGGGCTGAGGAATAATTATTTCATGGTTATAGAGTTTCAGCTTGGGATAACGAAAACGCTCTGGAGACAAATGGTGGTGCCAATTGTACACTAATGTGAATGCACTTACTACTGCCAGACTGTACACTTTAAAATGATCCATCGGTAAATTTTATGTTATATGTATTTTAAAATTTAAAATACATATACATACATTGTATATATTATATAACAACTTATATATAATATACTACAGTTTATATATTATATAATAATCTATATAGGATATATACAATATAAGTTTATATATTTCTATGTATATTCAAATCAGAGTGAAGTCAAGGTTATCACTTTAAGAATATCAAATTGACTCATTTGCATAAAAGTATGCTTTGGTTGTGTGGGAGAAGGGTGGGGTCAGTAACAGTTCAAAAGTCTGGGTGCACCTGCGGAAACAGGCCGTGCCGATAAACGTCAGGGTGGAGGAAAGGCTGACTGTAACACAGACGGACGCCATATAACTTGGCTTCTGCTGAACAAGGACTCACCTAAAAACCTAACTGTTCAGGAAATTATTGCCTCATGGTCTCATTTTAACTTTCTCTCCTGATGCTGCTATGAGTTCATAGTTTGAATTACCTCTTCCTTTACAGGAAAAAGAAGCCTAAGGGGGGAAAAAAGCAATAGATACAGTCTCTTGAACCAAATTCCCACTAACTTGGTGACTATATAATCAGGAGTTAGGCACTCTAAAATGCCAAAAAAAAAAAAATCTAGTTGTCAACTGGGCACCCTGGGCCCAAGTCGAGGCCATAGAAGGCCAGTAGACCAGGAAGGGTGAGCAGAGTATTTATGATTTTAAACATGGAGAAAAATGAGCACATGCTCAAAATGAGCTTGGAAAACTAGATTTCTGAAACACTGAAAAATCATAATATACAGAAACACAACCTATATCAAGGACCAGGAGACACTTTAGAAAAAATTTTAATATTATAGGATAGCTAAACACTTTAAAGTAACATAATAAAGATATTCAAGTTACTAAACAAAGAACTAATAGCCATTTTAAAAATCAAGGAATTAGGGAACAAAATCAGGCAGAAATGAAATAAGAAGGTAGAGAAGAAAGTAAAATAAACAGTGGTCTCAGAAAAAAGAATAGTTATAAAGTTAAAAAAACTCGAATACAACTATTAAGTTGGTAGAAAATACTGAAAAATTGACCAGCACAGGAGGACAAAGAATAGTTAAGATACATGGCGGATAACTAAGATGCTCCGATACACAAGAGTGGACCAGAAAGAAGGTGGCTGACAGAACGGAGGACATCCACTATTCAAAGAGAGCTAATAAGGCAGACTTTTCTACAGCCCTAAATGTGATAAATAAAGATAAATCTGTGCCAAGACACGCCATAGTAAAATTGGAGGGATTCAAATGTAGAAAGAAAGACATAAACAAGAGAAAGGCATCATTATCTGCAAAGAAATAACAATTCTGTTAACACCTGACTTCTCAAGAACGAAGGTCAGAAGTAGTATACTCAAAGCGCTTCGGGAGAATTGACGGCCTACTTCTAGAATTTTATAGCCCATTAAATTATCATTCAAGAATGAGGCCAACATAAACTCATTCTCAGATATATAAAAAACAAGAGTATACCACTTATAATCCCTCACATAAAAAATATTCAAAGGATTTATTTCATTAAGAAAAAAAAGCAAACTCTAAAAAAAGCTTAGTATAAAAACAGGTGAACACAAAGTTTGATAAAATGTTAGTAAATGTGCTTAACTATTGACTAATTAAAAAGTTTTTCTAAATGTCAACATAATAAGAGAATATTACAAACAACTTCATGCCCAATACATTAGAAAGTTAGATGGATAAATTCCTAGCAAAAACACAATTTATTAAAACTGACACAAAACAAAAACTAAATCTGTATAGCTTAATAATTAGGAAAAAATTTAATCTGTGGTTTAAAATTTCCCTAAAAGAAAACTCCAGGCCCACAAGGCTTCACTGGTAAATTTGATCAAAAAGTCGAGAAAAAAAGAAAAAAAAAAGTCAATCTTTAAAATATTCTCGCAGAAAACAGAAAAAGGAAACACTGGCCCTGGCTGGTGTGGCTCAGTTTTGGTTGGAGGGTGGTCCCTTTACCAAAAGGCTTCAGGTTCAATTCATGGTCAGGGCGCATAACTACGTGGTGGGTAGAATCCCTGGGCAGGGCGCATATGGGAGGCGACCAATTGATGTTTTTTACATTGATGTTTCTCTCTTTCTCTCTCCCCTCTTCTCTCTCTAAAGTCAATAAACACATTGAGAAAAAAAA
>VMDR010031733.1:0-11932 GCA_007922815.1 Macrotus californicus | reverse complement strand
GTTGGTTTTGATGTTATTAGTCAATGATTAGGCCAAGAGCTTTACACTGTATCCCACCTAGACATCATTCTGTAATTTCACCCATTGTAATTTTAAAAGAATGATATGACTAGATTGCTTAAAAATCTGAGCTTTTGAACCAAATGGTCTAGATTATTATCTCACATCTGACCATCCCTAGCCATGTGATCCTGGTTAAATCTTCAGCTTAGGAATCTATGTTTTTTCACCTCTAAACTTTAGGTCATAAAACGTACACTGCAGGTTGTTATCAGGATTGTATGAGATAACGTAGAGTCAAAGTTAAGTACAGAACCTGACATCTAGGAGGCATTCAATAAAAGTGAGTTACCCTCCCCATAAATCCTTTACCTATCCTTTCTTTGCTTTATTTGACCTTAAAGTATTTAGAATGCTTAACGTACCCTAATGCCCTTTGGGTATTTTAATTTGGTGAGTGTAAGTTGGTAGCAATACTGTACCTGGCTCCAATTTAATGTCTCAACTTAAAATTTTGTGAGCTATGAGAAAAGACAGGGAAAGAGTATTTACTCATTCATGAACCACCATTCCTAACTCACAATCAACCCATTGATTACAATTGATCTGTTGTCCATGCTATCGTAGTGACATTTGGAATGTATTATGTGACCATTTCTCTTAATACGGTGGTTAAAATTCAGTAGGCAGGTAATATAATATTGACATAATGAGTAAAATAATGATTGATAGTGAACTTGTAAAACTAAGAAGGTTCAATGTGTCTGAAAGTCACATAACTTTGAAAAGTGCAAGAGATAAGGAATACTGATGAATAAAATGTGACAACTTGACACTGGCTATGCATATAGAAATGAACGAGGAGTCTATTAAACTAGCCGTTCTTAAAAAGGCCAGCATATAGAAATGTAAATATGGCCTGTAATGCTACCTTTTTAATTTAAATACCTATCAAAGTGTCTATTAGAAGAAAACTAGATTTATACTTTATGACTTGTTCCAAATCATTGTCTTTCTTAGCATTATCTCCAGTAAAGTAGTTCCAGTTTAAAATATACAAAGTGGATACTTCTCAAATTAGGTTCATTTGGAATTAAACAGAAGGGACTAAGTTTTTCCAAGGACTGCTATAGATGTCAATTTATAACAAGACAGATGAGACAGTCAATCTACAGAGGTTTAGTTTCATGGCCAGAGCTAGCATTTATTCTCTGAGAGGCGTCAAGGAGAGCAGTGCTCCTTCAGCAGCGGGGGTTTCAGAGTCCATCCGCTGGAGCACCAGTGTTCTGTGATCAGATATACCGCAGTTGTTTCTGTAATGACCCTTGCTCCTTAGTGAGAGTGCATCATGTCAGTCAGAGGAAAGTCAACTGACAACTAATTTATCACAAGATTTATAGCTAAATTACCAAAAGATTAGAACTAATCAGGCCTGTTTTTCAAAATGAATAGTGACATTCAGAAGCCTCTTTGGATGTACAGATGTTTGGATTGTGGGTGGTGGGTATCCCAAGAATTCTATAGTCTGTGCTGGCTTTCACTCTGAGATCAAACTGCTGTGTGACCAGGGTAGCACAGCTCTAGGGGTAAGGTGTTCAGGGGAAGGAAAAGAAAAAAAAGAGGATTTTTTTTAAATCATCACATTGAAAAAGTCATTGCAGTAAAAAAGTGCCAACAAACCCTAAATAATTTTGTGTTGATTATACTAAATTAGAATAGTTATAGCTATAATCATTTGATCCCCGAGGCATTAATGGAAATTCAGCATTATTTTATGTGGAATATGTATCATTGCTCTTGAGCTTCGGAATGATTATTAGGAAGTCTGATTAAATCTGGAAGCGGTGGTACAAGCTATCTTTAACCCACTAATGACAGGGCCAAAGTGTAATTTTATGATGAATGAACACAGTTTAGCATTTTTAGCACTTGGAGGGGAAAAGAAGAAGCCTGCATTCATTTTCTTGATTAGACTGCATAGTGGTACAGAGAAGCTCATAAGGAATGCCACTTAATGAAATAGAGTTTCTGCTGATTGATTAACCTATTGTGGCTTCCAGAACCCACAGAAGTGGTTATCTTTACATGATCAAAGATTAAGCAACCTTCTAGAGATCAGCAGTACAAAAAGTAAAATATTGCTGCTTTGCATATATATATATATATATATATATATATATATATATATATATTGCTTCTTTTTTCAAATACATTCACATATATTTTATAATTTTATCGTAGTAATTGTTATAGTGAGCTAGACTTATTACCACTACTTTTATGAGTAAGAAAACTGAAGCACAATACAATTTAGGTATTTGCCTGAAATCCCATAGATTTTCAGAAAATTCAGCACTGGAACCCCAATGTCTTTGCTTCCAGTGTAAAATACATATCTTTTTTGCCCTTTGTAGAAATTAATTTATTTTATAATTAGAGACAAATGATTTGTTTTGATTATCTCAAGTTCTATATTTAAAAAAAGATTTATTCTGTATTCATAGACAATATTAGGGATTCTTACTGATCAAATGGGTCACAGTCCTGATGTAATTTTTAGTGCTAGGCAAAACTGCTCCTAAAATTCCCAGGCAATTTAGGAGAAGTTCTGATCCCAACATAGCATCTGACACTCAGTAGTAGCTTGGTAAATTTAAGTTTCTTTTCTTCTAGTTTCCATTCCAATGATGTGCCTCTCTGTGATCTAAAGAAGGACATTTTCAGACTCTTAATTGACCTGAAAACTATGTTGCTGGTCTGTAGGATCTTATTAAAACTGTTCCCAGGGGACTACTCAGTAACAAAGCATAAAAATTAGTGACAGTACAGCCAAACCCTGTTTTAAGATGCGTGGCTAGAGGGAGTTAGTATTTTGTTCCCATCAAAGCCACAGTGTTTCTACTTGAAATACAGCTTTCCAAATGACTGGCATCCCCATTCTCCAATATTAGCATCATAATGGCATTCTGCTGAATAGCTTGAATTCAGGGCAATCAGAGCCAAAGATTTAAAGTTATAGGAGTCCTACAGGTCCTGCTTAGCATGTCACAGATCAGGTTCTTTGGGGATGATAAATGGGGAAGTGAATCATTGTAATACAGTGACATACATGGTCAAAAAGGTATGTATAAGGAGCCATAGTAGTACCCTAGGATAGAAAAAATACTATCCAGGAAGGGAGTGGGTGTGGGGAAAGTTCTCTGTGAAAGGGACGTTTGAACAATAAACCAAACAAAGCCCAAACCTTGTAATTGTCCCTGGCACTTCCTCTCCCTTCCCCTGCAAATAATCAATTACCAAATGATTGCCAATTTTCTCTCTTATCATTTGCACCGTGACCTTCTCTTCACTCAGCACTGACCTACATGGAGTTCCCATCATCTCTATTTAAAATTGGCTGGCTCATTGGCTATCTCCATTCCTATGCATACCACCCTCAAAACCGTCAACCAGACTGTGTAAATGCTCAGATCTTAGCACATCTCCCCCTTGATTGAAACTCTTCAAGGGCCTCTGGCTGCCTACAGGATACTGTCCAAGCAACACTTCTCTCTGGTCGGGCCTCTCCCTGCCTCGGCTGCCTCCTGTCATGATGGCGTTTATATTGCAGAATTATTTGTCATTTCAAGAACATGGCTCTCCATTTCATGCCTTCATGCCTTTTCATACCCTTCTCCATGGGATAAATTAGCGCATTGTTCAGTGTCCCTCATTCAGTGTGATGCTGCCGTTTTCCCCCATCTCAAATCTTTGTTGTATTAGGGCACTTCTCTGTCTTTAGAGCACCTGGGCATACTGTACCTCATGCACCCCTGTATTTTCCACTAAGCACAACGCTTAGCACATGATAGTGGATCAACAAAGGGATGGATAGTAGGTAGTTGTTAGGATAACAAGGGTAGAAATGACACAGAGCTATAAAATCAAATGGTGTAGTACATTTTTGGTTGCTGAGCAACAAATTTGCACAGATTTAGTGGCTTAGAATAACTTCCACTTATTATCTTAACAGTTTCCATAGGTCACAAGTCCAGGTGGGCTTGGCTGGATTTTCTGCTCATGGTCTCACCTTGGCTAAAAGGGTGAAATCATGGTGTTCATTGGACTGCATTCTCATCTGGAGGTCAAAGAGCTTCCATCTGCTTCTAAACTTCCTGAGGTTGTTGGTAGAATTATTCCTGTGGCCATCGAACTCATGGCAGCTTGCTTCTGCAAGGTCAACACTGGGGAGAGATTGCCTCTATGGCTTCAAATCTCTCCTTCAAGGGAGCTGAGGCCCTCTTTAAAGGGCCAACGAGGTTAGGTCAGTCTGTCCAGGACATTTTTTTTTTTTTTATGAACTCAGAGTCTTTAGTGACATCTGCAAAATCCTTTCACCTTTGACATATGCCAGACATTATATGGAAATGATATCCTATCACATTTGCCATGTTCTGTTGTCTAGAAGCAAGCCCAGGTTCCACCTGCACTCAAGGGTAGGTGGTTATACAAGGTATATATACCAAGGGCATGACCTCAGGGCCCACCATAGAATCCTGTGCATTATCTACATAGTTTAGAATGATTAGAACAATAGATTCATGTGGGTAAGTGTAGGAACAGGTAGCTAGAAAGAAGGTAGACTGTGACATAAAGTGCCTTATGTGGCCTTCTAAGAAATGTATACATTATCATGTAGTGAGTCATAAGGGTTAAGAAAGATTATAGTTTAGAACATTACTCTTTGATACTAGAAATAAGGAGGACTTGGGAAAATGGAGTAGGAAAATACTGTAAACATGTACAATAAGCAGGAAATATTGAGGTGGCAGATGGAAAGTAGGGAGGGATTAAGAATTGGTGGTAGTTGATTGCTGCTGACTGATTGAGCACAGGGTAAGGGACTATTCAGAATCAGCATTTCTAACTAGCACCGCTGGGTGACCAAATTTGGAGGTGGTTTTGAATGTTCCCAAAGACACTGAGGTGGTAGCTATTTTTGGCATAGACAGTGAATCTCAATTCCTTGCTTTTGTTCTCACCTTCGCCTTCTGTCTCACTTGCTTTGTCTTGTTCCAAAAATGGTTTAGAATGGCTTACCAGAACAATTCTGCTACACACATACCAGTTGGCAATGACTTGGCATAATGCATTTAGGGAGAAATGGTTTATTTTTAAGTGGCTGGTGAACTAGACAGAATTGTGCTTTCCAAAGTTATTTGAATCTGTGAGGTTGGCAGCCGTTTAAAAGGACGGTGACCCAACTTTTAGTTCTGAATTCTGATTTGGAGCCATCATTGACAACTCAGGCTGTTTTAAATCTAGGCCATTTATGTGTCTAACACAACTAACTAACACTATGAATACACAATACTGGAATATAGGCAGGCAAACGCATTTTTGCTCTGTCTTTTCTCCACATCCTCTAAGTAAATTAAGGACGCACTTTGCAATCTATAAGTTAATGTCTCTGGAAATAATCTCATTTATCTTACATCTTTACCCTTAAGTGGGGAAAATTAACATATCAGACCAGATGATCATCTTTTCTTTTCTTAAATAATTATGTGATATAAAATGTACAGCCTTGCTAGTTATGTGCTTTGTCTTCAAAATATGTGTTTCTTTTATGTACAGTGAAAATCTTAGGTTTATACAAGCTTTTAGTTGAGAGATAATGATTTTTTGCCTGAGGTGCAATTTCACTGGTTTTAAAATTTGTGATATCATTTAACTCAGTAAAACTTCTGTGGATTGATTTATTCCCTTTGAATACTTAATATTAGAGAAATACCTTAATCTATAAGACTCATCCAAATAGAATTGAGGAATTTTGGAAATTGGAAGTCCAATCTTTCTCTCCATCAGAAATCATGGCTGGGATTTATGGACGTCTACTCTGTTTTATCCAGTGATATGCTCCCTACTTATCTTGTCAGACTTTTTTTATTGTTATTTAGGTATTAAAAGAAAAACTATTTTCTCTGCTGTACAACACTTCTGATACCAGATGTGTGGGTTTGTTCCACACCAAGTAATTCTCCAATTCTGGATGGACCCTGACTCGCTGTCCTACAATTTAACTCAATTCTGACATAAACTGCTGGCGTTAATGCAGACCCCACAGGCAGGGGGCTCAGCTCCACAAGACTAGTCTGCTACCTCCCACCCTCCACTCGAGATGCTAGTGGCAGGTCCCAGGCTATCATCTGCACGTCTGACTGAGTGGCTGTACATCATGGGTTCTCATAATGCCCTCCTCAGGTTGGATAATTTGCTATGATGACTCATAGAACTCAGGGAAACACATTTACTGATTAATTATAAAAGACATAATAGAAGCTGCATATGAACAGCCAGATGAAGAAGCACACAGGGCAAGGTATGTGGAAGGGGCATAAAAATTCCATGCTGTCTCCAGGTGTACCGCCCTCCCAGCACCTCTGTGTGTTCACCAACCCAGAGGCTCTCTAACCCCATTGTTTAGGGTATTATGGAGGTCCTATTACTTAGGCACAGTTGATTAAATCATTGACTATTGGTGCTCAGTTCAATCCCCAACTTCCTTCCCTCCCTAGAGGCCTGGGGGTGGAGCTGATAATTGTAACCCTCTAATCACATGACTGGCTCCCCTGGCAGCCAGCCTAGCACCTCATCAGGGTAGTCAGGTATGCTTGACAGGGGTTTGTTCTTAATAACAAAAGGTGCTCCTTTCACCACTGGTGCTCAGTAAAGATAAGAATTTTAGAAGCTGTGTGCCAGGAACCTGGCACAAAGATCAAATATAGAATTATTATATCATGATATCACTATGTTATGCTGAAATCTGGGCCTGCAAAAGCCACTTCCATTTGCTTAAACTCTGTTGACTGTCTTACCCAAATTGCATATTACTTGGTTCTACTAAATTTCTGTTTTTTTAAGTTAAAACTTTGCACTTTTCATCAAGTTATTGCATATACGTTTATAAAAATATTTCTGCAAAGTTTATAATGAAGATAAGACAGAAAAATATTGATCTGACCCCTCCCCGCCTCAATCCAGAGAATAACACTTTCAGCTCTTTTAGTTTTAGCTGTTTCTTCTGGTTTTATTTTTATATTTATCAATTACTTGGTCATACTGCTATTTTTCACTTTGCTTTATTTACATGTTATACATTAATGCACATTTTAGACATTATTTTCTATATAGCCACACTTTTATCTTTTAACTCTGTTGAATAAATCTCTGCTAACAAATATGCTGCATGTGCATATATACATATATATACTTTATTTTCTAAGAACTTTGTGTTTCATTATTTTAATATCATTTAGTTTGTGGTTTTTAATAGATGCAAATTATTTCTGTCAACTTATTAGAAATGGGACTTAGAAACTATTTTTTTTTGTTTCTTGCACTGTCTCTATTTTATTTCTTTCTTCTTCTTTTATTTTTTTCTATTCATCTTAGTCTCTGGTTTTTCTGTTTCCATTAGAGGCTATCTTACAATGTCTGGCGAATTGTGGCTGCTTGTTCTCCCTTAATAGTAAGAACCTAACAAGCTGCATAATTATGGCCAGTGTTTTTTAACCAGTTGGTAAAATTCTCTAGTGGGTAGGTGGAGACCTAGCCACTTTACCAAGGGAGTTACCCTCCAAAAGGTCATTATCTATAGATCTTTTCTCTCAAGTCCTTCCGTTTCTCCAAAAATTCAGTTTCTTGAGTCTCAGTTTCTCTGTGTGTGACTGTTTTGTGTTTATAAGTATGTGGGCGGTACCTGGGGAACTGAGAAGGCAGTTAGGGTAGACAGATTGATCTCAGGGGTCAATGTGTAATTTTCCTATTTTCATTATGATTTCAGATCCCTGGCATAGCCTGAGCTTTGGTCCCCAAATCCAAAGCTCTCCTGAGTCAGGTTTTCCGAGTGTCTTTCCTTGCCACAATGCAGCCATTATCCCTGAGTCTATTTGATCCTTGTTCAGGTTTCTAACCAATCCTCCTTCAGAAATATGTGATGTCTCCAATTCCTGTATCTTTCCAGGTTTCTACAGAAAAATAAGCTTAGCTACTCTTGACTTCTTCCCCTGTAGCCAATTGACTTTCAACTTTTTAAAAAAGTATTTTATTTATTTATTTTTGGAGAGAGAGGAGAGGAGGGAGAAAGAGGAGAGAAACATCAATGTGTGGTTGCCTCTCACATGCCCCCTACTGGGGACCTGGTCTGCACCTGACTGGCAATCGAACCAGCGACCTTTTGGTTTGCAGGCCAGCACTCAATCCACTAAGCCACACCAGCCAGGTCAACTTTTTGTTATCCCTCTTCACCATGTTGTCCTACAGGGACCAAAGTTCTTCCACTTGCCACCACTGCCCCTACTACCCTCCCCTCATGCCCCTCAAATAATCCCCCAGCAACCCTCACTGCAGATCTACCATATCTGGTCCCATTTTACCATCTTTACCTCCCCACCCAAATTATATTCACTTTTGGACCTGATCTGTTTAGTTGGCAGAACACGTACCTTGACCCTGGGCAACACTCTCATTTTCATTTTTCCCATTTGCTCCACGCCACTGCACACTCCCATGCCTAAATCACCCACTACCCATTTGTTGTCAGGGGCATGTTCTGACCCTGAGTTTGGTCAGGATCAAGTCCAGGGTTCTGAATTAGGAGCCCGGGCTTGGTGGAGGAGAAATGCCAGGAGGCACTACTGAGTGGTACAATGCAAAGGAATAACTCAAGAAGACTTACCTTGTGGAAAAAGTAGACATCTGACAGTCTGTCTCATAAGAGTGCCAATGCCAAGAGTGAGAATCCACAAATGATACCATGGGACATGCCTCAAAGAGCAGAGGCATGAGCATTTGGGTAGGGACACTTGGGCATGGAGGAAATCCCCAGTGAATATAGTCGGAAGGTCTTTGAAGAGGGTTAGGGTAGGGAATTCCCTGCACATTTTCTGAGAACAGGATATAAAAGTTGAGAATGCTAAACCAGCTTGGATACCGATGTTTAGCTGAAAAGTTTAAGTCAGAGGCCGATTAAGATATCTGTTATTACTGACACACTTTAAGAGGTTCTATAAATGGTGATGGATGGAGCTTGACTCGTGGTGGTGAGTATACAATACAGTGTCCAGATGAAGTATGGTAGAATTGTGCATCTGAAACTATTTAGTTAACCAGTGTCACCCCAGTAAGTTCTAGAGGTTCTAGGATTGGCAAAAACAACTAGACCTGAGCTGTTAAAAGACACAGCGGAGCCAGCTGGGACAGGAACACACCAGACTTGCTAATTAGTCTGGAGGGAGCCAATTGCCCACATTTTTATGGACTGCTAATTGCTAAAAAGTTAGCAACTTGCTCTGATGCCAAAAATAACAGCATGGTAGTTTCTTGCATAGAGTGTAAAGTGGTGTCGGAGACACAGGCTGCGTCAACTTAAAAAGTATTCTATAGTTCCTCAACGAAAAACACACGCTGCTATTAATAAAGATAGACTTTGCAAGTCAGTTGTTTGTTTTTTTCTGAGACTGTAAGATGAGAAATTATAGAATATACTTGACTCTAGGTTGGGGATTTATGCGAAGGATTTTATTTTAAAGAGAATTGAAGAGACCCGTTCTCTATTTCGAAGTCACTTCACAGCCTGTTTTAAGACATTTCCCAATAGAAGAGCTAAATAAATAATTGTAACGTGTTCTCTATTCTATCTACAGTGATAGTTCCCCCCCGCCCCCAATTCTGTCTTTCAACCCGGTTCTGTTTGTGAAAAGACAATGTGCTTAAGGAACTTTCCTTTTCTTTTTGCAACACTGTGGGTTTATAGCAAGTGTTTGTGGAGAGAAAAAATGAGTGTATAAGTGGAACGGATGCCTAGAGCGTTGTGTGCGTTTGAGTGATAAGAGTTGCACATTTTAAGGAACAGTCTCCTCTCACCCCTTTACTGCAGAGGAAACCGAGGTACAGGGGTGAAGTGGTGAGACTGCTCCGGGGCCCCCGACAGGTCACTGGCAGAAACATGGCTGGAATGTGTTTCTCAAGTCAATCCACCCAGCACTCTTCATTCTAAGTTCATTTTCACTCAACTTCAGAGAAGAATAAATTACTCTGCAGGGCTGTTTCTGACCCCAAATCACATTAAATAAGCAAAGCCAGCCTTTGTGGAAGTCTTCAATGCCAAGTGAGAAAAGTAAAGCGTCCCTTATAACAAGAACAAAGCTGAAATGATTGGTATATTTGGTTTTATTAAGGAGTGAAGTTTTAAAAGGCAAGGAGGGGGAAAAATGTGGAAACTTTGTGTCATGGACTTAATTTGGAAGTGTGAATGTCAGACTTGATATAAAGGAGGTAAGCTAGCCCTGAGGAGCTATAACTGCATAAAAGGAAAAAAGCGGATTTCCTTTCCCAGCCAATCCACAGAAGTGCATTTATCCGCCGATTTACCTCTTGCATAGGTAACAAATTTCCTAATTAGACTGACGACAGACTTAGATATTGAGTGGCAGTTATATTTGGCAGAACAAATGTGTTGAAGATAGAAATAAATAGATGAATATTTAGATCCGGCAATACCACTAATGGCTCAGATACACTAACATTTCTTCACTGGTAGAATTTATTAAGAAATAGCTGTGAAACTTTTGTCTTTTTAATGAAAGGTTTGGGTGTATTATCAAAGGATTGTTGGCAATAATCATAGTGCCATCACCTACTGTGACTGCCTGCATTATTAGTAATTCTGAGCCTAGAGGTTCTCATTTGTACAGCTCTGTCTATAGTGACCCCTTCCACATGGGGTTGTTGTGAGGTTTAAATGAGAGTATGCATGTGAGATTTTGCACAGTGCATTTCATATAAAAAGCACTTGGTACCTGTTAGCTATTATTATGACTGTTGTCAGCCACTCCCAGGGCACTGTGTTGTACGAAACCATACTTTCCATTGCCACTGCACCGAGACCTCAGCAAATCATTTTCTCACTGGTCTGCTCTGCAGTTTGTGGATATGTGTATCTCAAAATCCTCCCCAAGAGGGCAATGCAATGTAGTTGAAAGATCTCTGGTCACTTGGAGTGCAGAATCTTTGGTTCAGATCCTAAGTTCACAGCTACAGCTTGTGCTATCTATTCTAGGACTCCCTGGAAGGTGAGATTCATTTATTTGATCGTTTTCTGGCCGAGCCAACTTCCCCCTCTTTAATTGTCTTAAGTCATTTTAATGGTCTCTAGAGTTGAGGCAATCATACCCATTCCACTGGGATGCCGTGAGGGTCGGGGGAAGGTGTATAGTGGAAGTGCTTATTTGCAGTTCCATGGTGTTGAACGTGTGTCTGTTATCGATATTCTCAGAAGGTCCACATTCAGTTACTCCATCAAGGACCAGGGTAAAAGTCACCTCTTCTCTGAAACCTTTTCTGACCTCTGCAGCCTCCGAACAGGCGGCGGCTCTTTCTCGTCCTCACGCCCACTCCACTTCAGCTGATCTGCCTTGGTGCTCAAAGAACATGCTTCCTGTAGAGCAGTGATTTATATTATTCTATTCCTGCTACCACAGCTTCAGAAGAAAGCATCCATATCTCATTGCCCTCGTTGTTCCTCTGGTGCATCACACAGTGCCTTGCTTACAGTAAGTGCTTGACAAATATTTGATTAATGAATAAACAAGCTTTCATGAACCCGTACGCCATACTAAGTTCTGTGAGTTATGTAGAAATAGTAAAAGCAAATAAAGACTTAATTACAAATTTATCTCTTCAATAAGGTGATCAAATCTTTTAGGATCTGAAATTAATTAGAAATTAAGCCATTCTTTATTCGTTCCTGCTGTTATTCAATAAGTAAACATATGTTGAGCAAATTTCAGGTGCTAGGTACCATGGTGGACACTAGGGATTCAATTTAACAAAGATAAATAGCTTCCCCCCACAAAACTTGCAGCTTACTAGTAATAAGAAATAGTAAGGA
>VMDR010031732.1:0-11943 GCA_007922815.1 Macrotus californicus | reverse complement strand
TAAGGAAGACAGGGTGTAAACAGAAGTTGTGTATGTTCGTGGTGTAGACTTTTTTCTACATTTAAGCGCACACACAGTTTGTTGAACTTAAGTATTTTTCTGTTGTACTATGAAGACACAGTTGAATTATAAAGTAAAATTAATTAGAAACTAAAAATATATGAATTAATATATTTGCTATATGCTTTATCAGCTATTCCTATTCTATAAGAGTTTGCTTTCTAATGAAATTGTAGCAAAATAATTCTGCCATTTTTTAAAGATCTACTGTCTTAGCAGCTTTCAAATATGCAGTATTATGAACTATAGTGACATTCCATGACTTACTTACTTTATAACTGGAAGGTTGTGCCCCAAATTCTTTACCTTTGTTTTTGCTATGATTTTGTTTTACTAGATTCATGAAGAGGACCAGTGGTACCATTAGTAATATTTTATCCATAGCGCTGAAGAACAGTTATCATTGTACTGCTTCAATTAAGTTTTTCAGGACTTCTTTCAGACCTTGTTAAAGGAAAAACTTCATTTATACAATTCATTCATATACATTCATTCCCCAAATGCTAAGAGTGCTACTCTCCAGCACTGGGCCAGGCCACTGACCTTGTCCTGACTCTGAAAAGCTTTTAGTCTAGAAGGAAAACAGAGGAACAGAGAAGTAAACTAACTTCACCTGCAGTATGGCAGTCACATATGCATTGGAGCAGGAAGGAAGGTTCCCATCTAAGCACCACTGAAAAATCCTAGAGGAACTGATACTAAAAGTCCTATTTATTTATTTATTTATTTAAAATTTATTGAGATAATGTTGGTTAATAATGTTATATAAGGTTTAGATATACAACATTATAATTTGTTGACTATTGTGTGTTCACTAAGAGTCTAGTTTCCTTTTGTTATCATATATTTGACCCCCTTTACCTAATTCTCCTACTCCCTACCCACTCTTTCATTCTGGTAGCCACCATTCTGTTGTATATGTCTATGAGTTTTTTTTATTTGTTTGTTTCATTTTTGTTTTATATTCCCCATATGAGTGAAATCATATGGTTTTTGTCTTTTTCCATCTGACCCATTTTACTTAGCATAATACCCACAAGATCTATCCACGTTGTTGCAAATGGCAATAATTCCATTGTGTCTGTGTACTTACATGTATATTTATATATCTGAATACACAAGAAATGTCATTTTTCTTACTAGTTTTTAGGTGTCCAATTCTGAGGAGTTCCCTCATGTGGTAACTGTTCAGATTTTTACTAAAAAAAATTAAGTGCGCCTTGGCCAGTGTGGCTCAGTTGGTTGGAGCATTGTCCCAAAACTAAAAGGTTGTAGATTCATCTTCCAGTTAAGGCGCATGCCTTGTGTTACAGGTTTTTTCCCTGATCCTTGGTCCAGGGTCCAGGCAGGTATGGGAGACAACAGGTTGATGTTTCTCTTACATTGATGTTTCTTTCTCTCCAAGCAAAGTGCTTTTCTAAAAGCAAAGAAAAACTGTCCTTGGATTAAAAAAAATAAGTACTACCATATAATTTTTTGATATAGTTTCCAGGTAAATGATATCTTAGAGCATTCTGTAAAATACTAAGTACATTTAAGATAACATTGATAACTAAGTGAAAGGTTATCACCATAGGAATAATTTATCCAAATGAAGCTTAATAAGTTCATTAAACTTAAATATAGCCAAATTCTAGTAGTACTGTGTCATTAATAGATTAGGTGTTTATGTGCAAGTAAATGTTCTAGCTTACTAAAACTTTTAAGTGCCAGGGCTTTTAAAATTTATATACTTTAAACTGATATACTAAGTAACTTCTGCTAACTGCCATGCAAATTCATATTCCTGTTTATGAATGTGGAAAGGGGCTGGAGCTCAGAGGTTGTAGGTACATAATGATTATTTCATCAATAATCTCCTTTCAAAGCACTTATCCGTTAGTATAATTTTCTAGTAGAAAAGGTAAAAGTTAACCTTTTTTAAAAAAATTTATTTACTTTTAGAGAGAGGGGAAGGGAGGGAGAAAGAGAGGGAGAGAAACATCAATGTGTGGTTGCCTCTTGCACACCCTCAACTGGGGACCTGGCTGACAACCCAGGCATACGCCCTGACTCTGGTTTGCAGGCTGGTGCTCAATCCAGTTAGCTGCACCAGCTAGGGCTGACTCATGTAGTTTTAAAGATATTTCTGAATTAGCTCATTTAAAGATTGAGAGAATTCACATTAAAAACCCAGATTTCTGGCTTTTCTTGAAAAACGATATGGTCTTGAAACATTGGGCCTACGCTTTTCCATGATATCACTTGGCAGTGGCTGCCACCTTTAGATGGGCCATGGGTTTCTAGTATGCTGTTGCCTCATCACTCTATTTCACCTCCCTATATGTTATTATCAGCCTTGCCTTGTGATCTCTGTTAGAGGCTAATCTGTATTAAAACAAACCTGGGTTGAATATTTTTGTTTGTTGCTAATACTCTATTCGTTTTTATCTTACAGGAGAAGATGTATGGTCTTACGCAAAGGGGCTTCCTCACATGTTCCAGCAGGGTGGCGTATTCTACAATATTATGAAGAAAACCATGGGTATAGTTAATTTATGATTTTATTTTTAGATAAAAAATCTTCACTTAAGGTGTTATAAGATTAAGAAAGTTCACATAGTATTCTTCTAAAACTATTTCCAATGTTAATTTTAGGTATATATTTTTCTTTAGCAGTCTGCCTAATTAAAAGGGATTATTATCCTGGTACACTCATGTTTTCTGATATAATATTACTAAAAATCTCCAAACCACTTTCTTGCTCCTGTTTTCTCATTTAAATTATGTATATGATTCTTAACAACAAAAGACAAATTGTGAAATTAGAAGCAGATTTGGTTGTGATGCTAGTGACTATCCCAGAACCAGGTAATAGAGGTTTCTGTTGTTATGTTTTGGCTATAATTATTATATATCCCAGTGCTTTTTGGATTTTAGGAAACAGCTCATTTGACATTTAACTGCTTTTCACCTTGTGTGTGCATTGTTTGTAAAGGTATGTGTGAGTGTATAACTGTATCTTTATAACTGTATCTGTATCTTTAGTTTTAAGGTCTTAAGAGAAAGGATGCCAGTGTGTGTGTTTGGAAAGCACATGTTTTTTCAAAAATTTAATGTGAATACTTTCAGCTTCAGACTTTGTCACTCTGGCTTATCTCACTTCTTCGCCTACCTGACCTCAGTAAACATTACATGCATAACCTCTATTTTATGGCTTTTGTCTCTTCCTCATGTTTTTCTTCATTCTTAACCACTGTTCCTCCCAATTTGGCTATTGTAGAAATGTTCAATCATACATGAAAGTAACAAGAATAAAAGTATAATGAACCTGTATTTATCCACAGCCCAGCTTCAACAATTATTAGTACATTTCTACCCCCATATTAATTGGACTGTTATAAAATAAATCCCACACATAATATATCATTTGTAAGAACTTCAATATGAATCTCGTTTTTTTCTTTATAAAAAGTAACCATAATACCATTATTACATTTTTAAAAATATAACCAAATATCCAGTGTTTAAATTTCCTTGATTTTTGATTATCTCAAAAACATTTTTTCTCTCTCTTTTTAACTAGGGACCAAAGAATGGCTTTCTTTCTTTCTCCCTCCCTTTCTTTCTAAGACAAGATTATTGAAGCATAATTGGCATGTAGTAAAATTCACCCTTTTTGGGTATATGGTACGTAGATTTTGACAAACATAAACAGTCATGTAACCACCACCACAATCAAGATAGAGAATATTTTCATCATTCCAAAAAGTTGCCTTCTGTCCCTTTTTAATTAATCCCTTGCCTTCACTCCCAGGCCCTGGCAACTACTGATTTGATTTTTGTCTCTATTATATTTGCCTTTTTCATATCACCATATAAATGGAATTACATAATGCAGCCTTGTGTGTCTGGCTCCTTTGATTTAGCACAGGGGTTGGCAAATTACTGCATGTGGATCATATCAAGCCTACTGCCTATTAAATATAAAGTTTTATTAAAACACAGCCGCACTAATGTGTACATGGCTGTTTCACACTACTGTGGCAGAACTGAGTAGTTGTGACAGAGGCTTTATGGTCTGCAAAACCTAAAATATCATGTTGCCCCTTTACAGAAAAAAAATTGTGAATTTCTTTTTTAGCCTAATGTTTTTGCAACTTACTTGTTTGGTTGCATGTGTTAGTAGTTCATTTCTTTTGATTGCTGAGTAGTATTCCATTGTATGTATTTATCACATTTTTAAAAATTCATAACCAATTGAAGGACATATGTTTTTTTTCTTGGCTTCAGTTTTTGGCTGCTATAAATACAGCCACTAAAAACATTTATGTACAGGTCTTTGTGGGTGCATATGTTTTCACTTCTCTTTGGTAAATACCTAGGAGTGGGATTGCCAAGTCATATGGTAAATATATGCTTAACTTTGTAAGAAATTTCCAAACCATTTTTCAAAGTGGCTGGACCATTTTATGTTCCTAGCACTATATTAGAGTTCTAGGTGCTCTGTATTCTTATCAGTACTTGGTAGTATCAGTTTTTGTTTTTAAAACCATTGTAAAAAGTTTATAGTACTATTTCATAGTGGTTTTAATTTGCATTTCCCTAAAAACTAATGATGTTGAGAATCTTTTCATGTGCTTATTTACTGTTTTCCCCCCACTCCCATTTTAAAATTGGCTTGGATTTTTTAAATTGAGTTTTGAGAGTTCTTTATATATTCTCAGCACATATCTATTATTAGATGAGTGTTTTGAAAATATTCTCTCCCAGTTTGTAACTTCTGTGTTCATTCTCTTAATAGTATCTTTTGAAGAGTAGAGCTTTCTAATTTTGATAACCAATTTAACCTTTTTTTCTTTTATGATTTCAACTTTTTGTGTCCTATCCAAAAAATCTTTGCCTAATCCAAGGTCACAAAAGTTTTCTATATCTTCTAGGAGTTTTATAGTTTTAGATAACTTAGGTTTATGATGCATTTCAAGTTGATTTTTTTGTATGTTGCAAGGTGTGAGTCAAAGTTTTTTTTATGTATTGATGTCCAGTAATTCCAACAGCATTTGTTGAAAAAGGTACACTTTATCCATTGAATTTCTTTGATACCTTTACCAAAAAATGATCATGAATCATACACTTGAGAGGGGCAAGTTATGTGCAAAATGTATGTCAGTAAAGTTACTTGTTAAAAATCATTTGGCCATATACATATGGGTCTATTTCTAGAATCTTCTTAAAAATTGTTTTGAATATTCTAGGTGCTTTTTTATCCATATAAATTATAGAATGAATTGTCACTTTTTACAAAAGCCTGCTGGCATTTTTATTGTGATTGTGTTGAATGTGAGATCAAATTGAGGACAGTTGATATTTTGACAACATTAAATCTTCTGGTTCATGAAAACGTTACATTTCTACATTTATTTAGGTCTTCTTTAATTTCTCTTACCAAAGTTTGTAATGTTATAATATCATTATTGCACATCTTTTGTTCACTTGTACCTAAATTTTTCATGTTTTGGGGTTGCTGTTGTATAACACATTTTTAAAAACCTCCAATTTCCTATTGCTAGTGCACAGAAATAAGATTGGTTTTTAATACATTGACCTTGTATCCTGTGGCCTTGCCAAACTGACATTAGTTCTTGCACCTTTTTATCAGAAATTCTGGGATTGTCTATGTATGCCATTATATCATTTGCAAATAGGAGACAGTTTTATGTTTAATTTCTTCCTTTTCAATTCGTATACCTTTTATTTTTTTTCTCTTGCCTTACGGCACTGGCTGTAAGTTCAGTGTTAAATAGGAGTGGGTGATAGTGGACATCCTTGCCTTGTTGCTGATCTGAGGGGGAAAGCGTTCAGCCTGTAGGGTTTTCAGAAATGCCCTTTATCAGGTTGAGGTCGCATTCCCTTCTAGTCCTTGTTTGCTGAAAGTTTATATTGTAAGTGGGTGTTGAATTTTATGAGGTGCTCGTTTCCTACATCAATTGAAATGATCTTACGGTTTTTCTCTTTAATTTGTTGATAGGGTTGAATTGCATTGACTGACTTTTTTTGGTTATTTTTTTTAAATTACTATTTTTTACTTTTCACTTGTAGTTGACATTCATTATTACATTAGTTTGAGGTGTACAGCATAGTGGTTAGACATTTATCTAACTTATGAAGTGATCCTCCTGGTAAGTCTAGTTACCCCCTTGATGCCATATATAGTTATTGCATTATTGTTGACTATATTTCCTATGCTGTACTTGACATCCCTGTGACTATTCGTTGATTGACTGTTTTAAAATATGAACGAACTTTGCATGGTGGATTCAAAGTGTTTATATTTCGTTGGGTGTTTTTGCATGTCTGTATTCATGAGGGATAACAGTATGTAGCTTTCCTGTAATGACTCTATAGTCAGGAAGGATAGTGTTGGCTTCATAAAGCCAACTGAATACTTCATGGGAAGTATTCATTCCTCTTCTGTTTTCTGTTATTTTTTTGTAACAGTTTTTATATTATTTCTTTCTTAAATGTTTGGCAGAATTTACTGGTGAAACCATTTGTTCTTGGAATTTTCTTTCTTGGACAATTTTTAACTATGAGTTTAATTTCTTAATAGAGTTATCCCTAATAAGATTGCCTCTTTCTTCCTGAGCAAGCTTTGTTAGTGTTGTCTTTGAAGAAATCTATCCATTTCATCCAAGCTAATCAATTTTATTGGCACAACATTGTTTAGAATATTCCCTTACTGTCTGTTAGGACTGTAGCTCTTTCATTTCTAATATTGTACCTCTCTTGTTTTGTACGTCTCTTGTTTTGTACCTCTCATGTTTTGCTAACCAAGTTTAGTTAATGGTTTATCAGTTTTATTGATGTTTTCAAAGGAACAGCTTTTGGTTTCATAGGTTTTCTCTATTGTTTTTCTGATTTCAGTTTCATTGATTTTTGCTCTTTATGTTTTCCTTCTTTATTCTTGCTTTGTGTTTAATTTGCACTCTTTCTAGTTTCTTTGAGGTGAAACTTGGGTTATTAATTATAAAGTTTTATTTTTTAATGTAAGCATTTCAAGCTATAAATTTCTCCCTGACACCCCCTTTTTTGCATCCCTTTTATTTTAACTATACATCTTTCACTTCATTCTACCTTCTGAAATATATTAACACCATTTAATGGTTTTTAAAAGTCAGTATTTAATTAGAATTGATTTTAACAAATGGTACTGGGACAAGTGTGTGTCCACATGCAAAAGAATGAAATTTGACCTCTACCTCATACACTATAAAAGTAAACCAAACTGTATCAAAACCTGAGAATAAGAGCTAAATCTAGAAAAATCTTAGAAGATTTAGGCATAAAACTTTTTGATTTTGGATTAGGCAAAACCTTAAATATGACACCAAAAGCACAGGCACCAAAAGAAAAAAGTATGTAAGTTAAAAGCAAACTTTTGTGTTGCAAAGGACACCATCAAGAAAGTGAAAAGACAAGCCACAGAATGGGAGAACATTTTTGCAAATTATATATCTAATGATAGATTTGTATCTAAAATGTAAAAGAACTAAAAAAATCCCAATTAAAAATTGACAAAAGATCTAAATAGACATTTCTCCAAAGAAAATATATAAACAGCTGATAAGCACATCAGCTGATGCTCAACATCATTAACCATCAGGGAAATGCAAATCAAAACCGTAGTAAGATAGTACTTCACACTCACTAGGGTAACTGTAATAAAAAAGATAATAACTCTGAGCAAGGATGTAGAGAAGTTGGAACCCTTGTACACTGCTGGGAGTGTAAAATGGTGCAGCTGCTTGGGAAAACAATTTGGCGGTTCCTCAAAAGATTGTTTTTATTGTTCCTCTATTACACTTGTCCCAATTTTGCCCCCTTTGCCCTCTGCCACCCAGCCTATACCCAGCTCCCACAGTTAATCCCCAACTGTTGTCCATATCCATGGATCATTCATATATGTTCTTTGACTAGTCCCTTCCCCTTCTTTCCACCATTATCCCCCTCTCCCCTCCCCTCCGGCCACTGTCAGTCTGTTCCATGTATCTATGCTTCTGATTCTATTTTGCTCGTTAGTTTATTTGTTCATTATATTCCTCTTATGAGTGAGATCATATGGTATTTGTAGGAGCTCTTCTTTCTGCTGCATAGTATTCCATTGTTTACATGTACTTCAGTTTTTTGATCCACTCATTTACTGATGGGTACTTAGGCTGTTCCCAGAACTTGGCAATTGTAAATAGTGCTGCTATGAACATTGGGGTGCATAAATTCTTTTGAATTGGTGTTTCAGGGCTCTTAGTGTATAGTCCCAGCGGTGGAATTGCCAGACCAAATTTTTGAATACTACATAGCAGAAAGAAGGAAGGAGCTCCAACCCTTTGTGACCGTATGGGTGGATCTGGAGAATATTATTTATGCTAAGTGAAATAAGCCACTTGTTGAAATATAAATACCATGTGATCTCACTCATAAGAGGAATCTAATGAACAAAATAAACTAATGAGCAAAATAGGACCAGAAACATTGAGATTAAGAACAAACTGACAGTAACCAGAGGGGAGGTGGGAGGGGGTAATGGGAAAAGGGGGAAGGGTTGTCAGGAACATCTGTAAAGAACACATGGACAAAGCCAAAGGGGTCTAGGATCAAGGGTGGGAAGTGGGGATGGATGGGGTGCAGGGAGTTGTGGGGGGGAAATGGAGACAACTGTACTTAAACAATAAAAAAAATGTGAAAAAATTATTTGAAATTATAGTAAAGATTCTCTTTTTTTTGATAGAAATAAAATTTCATAAACAGTGATTTCACCTGTAATAGGAAAAAGAGAAATAGAGTGGAGGAAATTAAAAAGAAAAAAGAAAAAAACAAGGCAGTTCCATTTTTAGTTTTTTTGAGGAAACTCCATACTATTTTCCACAGTGGCTGCACCAGTCTGCATTCCCACTAGCAGTGCTCCAGGGTTCCCTTTTCTCTACATCCTCGCCAGCACTTGTTGTTGTTTTATTAATGATAGCTATTCTGACAAGGTGAGGTGATATCTCATTGTGGTTTTAATTTGCATTTCTCTGATGGCTAGTGATGTTGAGCATTTTTTTATCTGTACATGGGCCATTTGTATGTCCTCCTTGGAGAAGTGTCTATTCAGGCCCTTTGCCCGTTTTTTAATTGGGTTGTTTGTCTTCCTGGCGTTGAGTTGTATGAGTTCTTTATATATTTTGGAGATCAAACCCTTGTCTGATGTATTATTGGCAAATATGTTTTCCCATACAGTCAGTCCCCTTTTCATTTTGCTGATGTTTTTAGCCATGCAGAAGCTTTTTAATTTGATGTAGTCCTATTTGCTTATTTTTTCCTTTACTTCCGTTACCCTAGGAGATATATCAGTGAAGATATTGCTGTGCGGGATATCTGAAATTTTACTGTGTTTTCCATTCGGTCTTTTTGGTATCATGACTTATATTTAAGTCTTTTAGCCATTTTGAGTTTATTTTAGTGTATGGTGTAAGTTGGTTTTCTAGTATCATTTTTTTGCATGTACCAGTCCAGTTCTCCCAACACCAGTTATTGAAGAGACTACTTTTACCCCATTGTATGTTCATGCCCCCTTTGTCCAATATTAATTGACCATAGAGACATGGGTTTATTTCTGGACTCTGTTCTTTTCCATTGATCTATGTCTATTCTTATGCCAGTATCAGACTGTCTAGATTACAGTGGCCTTGTGGTATAGTTTAATATCAGGTATTGTTATCCCTCCAACTTTGTTCTTTCTCAGGATTGCTGAGACTCTTTGGAGTCTTTTTTTGGTTCCATATAAATTTTTGGAATATTTGTTCTAGATCTGTGGAGTATGCCATTGGTATTTTAATCGGAATTGCATTGAATCTATAGATTGCTTTCAGTAGAATGCACATTTTAATGATGTTAATTCTTCCAGTCCATGAACACAGTATATGCTTCCATTTATTTGTATCTTCCTCAGTTTCTTTCTTCAGCGTTCTGTAGTTGTCTGGGCACTGGTCTTTTTGCATCCTTGGTTAAATTTACTCTTAGGTACTTTACTTTATTTTTCTTGTTGGTATAGTAAATGGCATTTTTTTTCCTAGCTTTTTTATCTGATAGTTCTGTTGGTATGCAAAAATGTCATCGATTTCTGAATATTGACTCTGTATCCTGCTACTTTGCCAAATTCATTTTATTAGGTCAAGTGGCTTTTGGTAGAGACTACAAGGGTTTTCTATCTACACTATCATGTCATCTGTGAATAATGACGGTTTTACTTCCTCCTTTCCAATTTGAATGCCCTTTCTTCCTTTCTTTTTTTTTTGTCTGATTGCTGTGGCTAGAACTTCTAGTACTATGTTGAATAAGAGTGGTGAAAGTGGACACCCTTGTCTTGTTCCTTTTAATTTTTGTCCATTGATGTTGGCAGTAAGTTTCTCGTATATGGCCTTTATGTTGAGGTATGCTCTCTATTTCTGCTTTGCTAAGTGTTTTTATCATGCATGAATGGGTGATAGATTTTATCAAATGCTTTTTCTGCATCTGTTGATATGATCATGTGGCTTTTGTCCTTCATTTTGTTTATGTGGTGTATTATGTTTGTTGATTTGTGAATATTGCACCATCCTTGCGTCCCTGGGATGAATCCCACTTGATCATGGTGTATGATCTGGTTACTCAAAAGATTTAACATAGATTAATAACTATACAACCCAGCAACTCTACTCCTGGGTATATATACCCAAGAGAAGAAGAAATGTATATACAAAACTTGTATACAAATGTTCATAATAGCATTATTCATAATAGTCAAAAGTGGAAACAACCCAAATTGCTATATCCTGGTGATTGGATAAATCATGTGCTATATGTCCATACAATAGAATATTATTTGGCGATAAAAAGGAATGAAGTATTGGTATATGCTATATCATATGTGAACCTTGAAAGTATTATGCTACATGAAATAAGCCAGTCACAAAAGACCACATGTATTCCATTTATATGAAATGTCACAGAATAGGCACACATAGAGAGACAGTAAATCATGGTTGTATGGAGCTGGGACAGGGGCAGGGCGGGGAGGAGATGGGAGTGACTGCTAGTGGGTCAGGGTGGCTTTTTGGGTCATGAAGATTTTCTAGGAGTGAGTATGGTGATAAGTATACAACTCTGACTATACTAAAAACCATTCAGTTGTACACTTAAAATAGGTGGGTTATCTGTGAATTATATCTCAATAGAGCCAATGTATATTTTTAAAATATTATCTGTGGTATCTGTCCTTATTGGGAGGTGATTTAGAGTTCTGGAATAAGAACATCTGAGATCAAATTTAGGTTCTATCACTTACTCCCGGTGTGACTTCTAAGTTTAGTTTCTTTATTTGTAAAGTGGTTATGGTAATCTCAGGGTTGTAGTTAGGATAAAATGAGATTGTGCACATGTAGCAGTTAGCAAAGGGCCTGGTGCTGAAAAAACACTTGGCTAATTTTTGTTATTAGTATTTAAATTCTAGCTGTTAGTTGTGGCATTATTTAAAATTCTGTTGACTATAATACATCTATTTGAAATGGGTCATCAGAAAATGATTTTATCTTTCAAAATACAATTACTTCTAATATTTGTGGTAAAATTTTCTCTCTTTTTAGGACAGATTCATGTGGCAAATCATTATTATTATCTTGTGGTCAAAGGATCAAGCCCTCCTCACTTGGCAAACATGAACCCATACCCTCCAAAAATTGGAAAAGAACATACTTCTCTTACTTTGTTAAAATCCACCCTAATAGATATATGGTATATCTACATTTGAAGAGAAATACTGCCAAATATAACTAAATGAGTTTAGTTATATTTGGAAAGGTATTCTAAAATTAATTTGCTTACAATATA
>VMDR010031731.1:0-11937 GCA_007922815.1 Macrotus californicus | reverse complement strand
CCTGTCTATCTTCTACCTACCATTTATGCTTCTTATTCCCTGTACCTTTCCCCCCATTCTCCCCCCTCTACCTCCCTGCTGATACCCTCCATGTAATCTTCATTTCTGTGATTCTGTTCCTGTTCTAGTTGTTTGCTTAGTTTTTGTTTTTGTCTTTTAGGTTCAGTTGTTGATAGTTGTGAGTTTGTTGTCATTTTACTGTTCATAGTTTTTGATCTTCTGTTTCCTAGATAAGTCCCTTTAACATTTCACATAATAAGGGCTTGGTGGTGATAAATTCCTTGAACTTGACCATATCTGGGAAGCTCTTTATCTGCCCTTCCATTCTAAATGAAAGATTTGCTGGATAGGGTAATTTTGGATGTAGGTCCTTGCCTTTCATGACTTAGAATACTTCTTTCCAACCCCTTCTTGCCTGCAAGGTTTCTTTTGAGAAATCAGCTGATAGTCTTATGTGCACTCCTTTGTAGGTAACTGTCTCCTTTTCTCTTGCTGCTTTTAAGATTCTCTCCTGGTCTTTAATCTTGGGTAATGTAATGATGATGTACCTTGGTGTGTGCTTCCTTGGATCCAACCTCTTTGGGATGCTCTGGGCTTCCCAGACTTCCTAGAAATCTATTTCCTTTGCCAGATTGAGGAAATTCTCCATTATTTTTTCAAATAAGTTTTCAAACTCTTGATCTTTCTCTTCTCCTTCTGGCATCCCTATTATTTGGATGTTAGAACATTTAAAGTTGTCCTAAGCCTCTCCTCATTTTTTTGAGTTCTTGTTTCTTCATTGTGTTCTGATTGAATGTTCATTTCTTCCTTCTGCTCCAAATTGTTGATTTGAATCCTGGTTTCCTCTCCTTCACTGTTGGTTCCCTGTACATTTCTCTTAATTTCACTTTGCATACACTTCTAATTTTCCTCCATTTTGCAACCACACTCAATCATTTCTGTGAGCATCCTCATTACCAGTGTTTTGAACTCTGCATCTGATAGGTTGGCTATCTCTTCATTGCTTAGTTCTATTTTTAGAGCTTTGATTTGTTCTCTCATTTGGGCCATATTTCTTTGTTGTTTCAGCACAGCTGTTACATTTTAAGGGGTGAAGCCTTAGGTATTCGCCAGAGCAGGGCAGCCCCCTTCCCTGCATTGTGGTGCTGTATGTTGGGGAGAGGTCTGAGAGGGAACAATGCCACTTGCTTAACTCTTTGCTGGCTTTCATTCACTTCCTCTGCTATACACAAGCCAATTGGGCCCTTCTGGTGCTGTTTCCCAGGTGGGTGGGCTTGTGTACATTCTAGGACCCTGTGGGTCTCTCTAATGAACTCTCTTGTGAGGCTGGGAGTTTCTCCCGCTGCTGCAACCCCCAAAGGTTTTTACTGCCAGAGGTTTTGAGATTTATTTTCCTATGCTAGAACCGTGGGTTGTGCAGTGTATTTCACTCCCTAGTTGTTCCTTCCAGTTTATCCACATGCAAATGTGGAACCGCATGGTCTGCCAGCCACCACCTTGCCTGTTCTGGTCCTCCAGCCGCTGCCTTGCTGCATATCCTCTTTGCCCTGGCTGCCCATCTCCACCCCTCCTACCGGTCTGGATGAATGTTTCTTCTTTAACTCCTTGGTTGTCGGACGTCCATACAGTTCAACTTTCTGGCAGTTTTGGTTATTTCTTGTTTTTAAATTTGTTGTTGTCCTTCTTTTGGTTGTGTGAGGAGGTAAAGTGTATCTACCTATCCCTTCATCTTGGCCAGAAGTCCCAGAAGTATATCATTGAAAAAAATTTAAAAACTGGTAAATAAAAAGGAGGTGGGGTGGGCAAACAGGCTGTCCTTACAGTGAATAAATGCAAGTCTTCAATTTGAGTGACTTAATTATCCTGAGATTTACACTGTCACTGCTTGCCCTGTCTGTCTATACAGCACACACATAAGGAACTACAACTGGCCTCTGGTGTCTTACATGCAAGTCTTAGCAACACTGTAGACTTAGATTCAAGTTATGGGCTATTGGATCAAAGTTAGTGTCCACAGTGAAGAGAAATAGAAAGGGAACCTTGTTAAGAGCTTTAAAGACAGATACACATTGAAGAATAATAGCAAAGGACAATGTTCTAATAAGACTGTTGGTGAGGATGTGGAGGAAACAAAACCTTCATATGGGTTAAAAATATGTTCTTATTGCTGTGTGTATGTTTTTCTGGATGACTTGAAGCTTTCCTGAGCCACAAGGCTAATGCATTCACAATGGCAAAGAAATGGTTAGAAAATGTGTCTCCCACTTGGGGTATACCCCCCAAAGTGATGTAGGGGCCCCACATCACTGATAAAATCATATGAACCTTAATGGGCAGCCTTGCAAACTTCCTGGAATCATGACTGATTCTGGCATCCTCAGTTATCAGGTAAGGTGGAGGGAACTGATGAGAAAACTGGATTCAAGAAAACAAGTTGTATTACAGGAGACTAATGGACTGATGAGAAGGGCTATAATTTTATAATTTTTATTTGAAATATTGCTGATTTTTTAAATATTTTTATTTTCTGATATAAGAAACTTGTTTTCTCTTAAACTACCTATGACTTAGTGTGATTTGTCAGATTATGCCTTCGTAAGAATGTTGAAACATTCATATTTTTCTTGCTACCTGTTCCCTTCAGAAGTATACAGATTCTGAATGAGCATTATTATTTTTATGGCAATATGGTTGTTTGCATAGGAATATAAGTTCATTAGGAATATGTTCTTTTTATAATAGGACACAATTGGAAATTGGTTTATTACCAAGACTTTGAATGGAATGGAATGTTTGAGAGAAACATGCATAGACTCTCAAAAGTTTTAAGAAGTTAAAACTGACTTTGCAAGTAGATAAAAGCCCATCAGAAAAAAATGGCCTGGTACTGTATATGATTCACACCAGTCTTTCCAGGTTAGAAATAAAGGTCATTTTTCTGGCACATAGCAAAAACAAAAAGCAAAAAACAAAAAACCCTCAAGATAATTTGGGAAACTTCAAGAAAGAGAGTTCACCCAAATTGTTAGGTATTGCAAGCAAATAATGATGGCAACTATGTGGCTGGGCTTCTTAGTGCTGAGAGGCTAATTAGAGTTCAATGTGGTGATTTTTTTTATGAGATTCCAGCAAAGGAGATTTAATAGAAGCCTGTGGTATCAATGACAGGGAGGTTGGGGCAAAATCCCAAAAGACTGAGTTGTGTGGTTCTTGGTCTGGGGCCACAGCCCCAATGCCCCCTTCTCCGAAGCTTGATCAGCACCTCCCCTTCATGGGAGATCCACTAGCCCCATCTTCTATACTCCTGGCAGTCCCACCCTCCTGAGCTCTATCTCCTCCCAGAAGAATCTGAGACTGATTGAGTTGTGTGGATGTAGGCCAGGGGCCATTTTTTCCTCATACACCTGACCAGATCAGAGAATTCCCTTCACATGGCCAAATCTTGCCCTGTTTGTGCCTGATGAAGTCAGCTGGCCTCACCCTAACTACTCCCTGAGACCCTGTGCCCAACACCAAATAGTGCAAGCACCCAAAGGGTGACAGCTGGATGTGGTATACCTGGGGACATTTGCTCAGTGCCTTTATACCCAGCACTGGACTCAAGTTTAAATCTATATTGATCTGGTGAACACTACTTGCCCCTACCTGGTGACTCACTGAGAACCTACCTCATGCAACCTGAGTATTGCCAGAAGCTCTTTCAGTGACTGAGACTAACAGGCAGCTGGCAGGCAGAGGCAGGTGGCAGCAAATCTCAAGGTGCTTTTGGACTTTTGCTGACCTATATCCGGTCCTGGTGCTGATAAAAGCTAGCCTTGTTGTGAAACTTGGTCCTCCCCACATGTAATCAGGCATAGCAGAGGCCACAACAAACTGTGGATTGCTTGTAATTCCCAACAGGTTGCCCATGGCCAGTTACAGACAGCATCTGACTTTAGTCTGCACCAGAGTCTCTCCAAAGAGGCCCAAAGCAAACCCACCCAGTGGCCCACTTCAGACAACATCAAAGTAAGATCCAATAAGCTTCAAAAGCAGCATATCCAAAGGGAGATCTCGGCAGGCACCAGACCCTGCTGAGGCAAACCTCACTTCCAGTGGTCAGCACCTGCACAGCAGCTCACATGCTTTGGTTGGGGTTGAGCTTCATAGACAGCCAGCCTAAGGGTTGATCCCTTCCACAAATGGGTCAACAGCAATCAAGACTCAATTAGAAAAGAAGGGCCCACATAGCACACACAAGGGACATTCCTAGGCTCCAGTGATCAAAGAGACTGCACCGCTGGACCCAACAGGACCCCTGCTACACAAAGCCACCTCACCAAGCCTGGGAGTTATATTAGGTATAGAAACAAACACAAAGAGGCACTCAAAATGTGGAGACCAAGAAGCATGCCCCAAATGAAAGAACAGGAGAAATTTCCAGAAGAGCTAAATGAAATGTGAAAGAGGAAGAAGAAAAAGAAGGAGGAGGAGGAGAGGGAGGAGAAAGGAGGAGCAGAAAGAAAAGAAAAGGAAGGAGAAGGAGGAGGAGGAAGAGGAGGAGGAAGAAGAAAAAGGAGAGTGGAAACACAGGTAAAGAATGGAATGGCCATAAGCACATACCATCAATAATCACTTTAAATGTCAACGCATAACTGCCCCGCTCAAAAGACACAGGCTGGCTGAATGGACATGAAGACAGGACCCATATGTGTGCTGTCTACAAGAGAGTCACCTCAAAAGAAAAGACACACACAGACCAAAAGTAAGAGATGGAAAAAGACATTTCATGCAAATGGAAGGAAAGAAAAGCTGGGGTAGCAGTACTTACATCTGACAAAATAGACTTTAAAACAAAGGCTGTAGTATGAGACAAAGAAAGACACTACATAATGATAAAGAGAACAATCCACCAATAGTATAAAACCCTTATAAACTTTATGCATCCCACATAAGAGCACCTAAATACATAAAGCAAATCTTGATGGACATAAATAGGGAGAGTGATCATAATAGAACATTTTAACACCAATTGACATCAACTAGTAGACCTTTCAAACAGAAAATCACCATGGAAGTGGCAGCCTTAATTGACACACTGATCAGATGTCCTCAGGTATATCAGATCATCAGAGAATTTTACTCCAAAGCAGCAGAATAGACATTCTTTTCCAGTGCACATGGAACATTTTCTAAAATAGATCACAGGTTAGGACAAAAAAAGTCTCAATAAATTTAAGAAGCTTGAAATCATATCAAGCATCTTCTCTGACCATAATGATATGAAACTAAAAATCAATCACAAGAAAATATACTAAAAAAACACACAAAGACATGAAGGCTAAGTACCAGGTTGCTGATTCCAGGAGTTCCAGCCAAGATGGAGGCGTAGGTAGAAACCCTTCACTTCCTCGCACAACCAGAACGAGGATAACAACCAATCTAAAAACAATAAACAGCCAGAAGTGCCATAAAATCAAACTGCATGGAACTCCAACAACCAAAGAATTAAAGAAACAGTCAACTAGACCAACCAGACCGGTAGGAGCAAAATGGGGTAGAGAGGCAGATGGAGAGAACCCCCAGCAAGCTGGTGGATCATGCAGGTGGGGCTGGCTGAATGGGAAACTGAGACTCAGAGCTGACTGTGGACTATGGCAGGGATTACCATGGTGGGAAGAACTCCCAGTCTCACATAAGAGTTTGTTGAAAGTGGGGCTAGAGCTGAGCAAGTGAGCTTCATTGTCCCCTCTCTACCCATCCCACAGAGACACAACGCAGCAAAGAGGACTGCCCTGTCCTGGTGAATACTTAAGGCCCCACCCACTTACAACTTAACAGGTGCTCGGAGACAAAGAAGTATGGCCCAAATGAAAGAACAGATCAAAACTCCAGAAAGAGAGCTAAGCGATAAGGAGATAGCCAATCTATATGATGGAGAGTTCAAAACCCTGGTAATCAATATGTTCACAGATCTGATTCAGCTTGGTCACAAAGTGAAGGAACAAATGAAGACTACCCAAAGTAAAATAAAGCAAAATATTCAGGGAACCAACAGTGAAGGGGAGGAAACCAGGACTCAAATCAACGATTTGTAGCAGAAGGAAGAAATAAACATCCAACTGGAACAGAATAAAAAAACAAGAATTTGAAAAAATGAAGAGAGGGTTAGGAACCTCTGGGACAACTTTAAACGTTCCAATATCCGAATTATAGGAGTGCCAGAAGGAGAAGAGGAACAGAAAGGAATTGAAAACTTATTTGAACAAATAATGAAGGAAAACTTCCCCAATCTGGCAAAGGAAATAGATTTACAGGATGCCCAGGAAGTCCCAAAGAAACTGGACCAAAAGAGAAACACCAAGGCACATCATCATTAAGTTACCCAAAATTATAGATAAAGAGAGAATCTTAAAAGCAGCAAGAGAAAGAGAGAGTAACCTACAAAGGAGTGCCCATAAGACTGTCAGCTGATTTCTCAAAAGAAACCTTGCAGGCAAGAAGGGGCTGGCAGGAAGTATTCCAAGTCATGAAAGGCAAGGACCTACATCCAAGATTACTCTATCCAGCAAAGCTATCATTTAGAATGGAAGGACAGATAATGTGCTTCCCAGATAAGGTCAAGTTCAAGGAGTTCATCACCACCAAGCCCTTATTATACAAAATGTTAAAGGGACTTATCTAAGAAATTGAAGAAAATCAAAAACTATGAACAGTACAATGACAACAAACTTACAACTATCAACAACTGAACCCAAAAAAAAAGGAAAACAACAAAAACTAAGCAACCTACTAGAACAGGAACAGAATCAGAGAAATGGACATCACACGGAGGGTTATCAGTGGGGAGGGGGAGGGGAGGTATGAGAGGGAAAGGTACAGGGAATAACAAGCATAATTGATAGGCAAAAATAGACAAGGAGAGGTTAAGAATGGTATAGGAAACAGATAATTCAAAGATCGACATGAACTAAGGGCGGGGGGCATGCTGGAGGGTTGGGGAATGCAGGGCGGAGGGGAGATAAAGGGGAAAAGTTTGAGAAAACTGTAACAGCATAATCAATAAATATACTTTTTAAAAAAAGAAAAACATAACAGGTTGCTAAACAGAAAATGGATTAACAATGAGATCAAGGAAGAAATTAGAAGATACCTTGGAACAAATGAAAATGAGAACACAAAAACTCAAAATGTATGGGACACAGCAAAAGCATTCCCAAGAAGGAAATTCATAGCGTTGCAGGCCTATCCCAAGAAACAAGAAAGATCTCAAACAAACAATCTAACTTTACACTTAAAGTCACCATAAAAAGAAAAATCAACAAGTCCAAAGTGAATAGAAAAAAATTAAATATCAAAGCAAAAATAAAGTCAAAAAAAAATACAAAAGATCAATGACATTTTTTGTCCCACTTATGCAAATTCCAGGCCAAATTTATTGAAACTAGACATACATGAATTAGTATTACCTTGGCTTTAGTAAAATGAGGGTGATTTTAGAGAGAAACACTGTTTTAATAGATACCACAATACAAAAATTTAGATATTAGATTCTGGTCTGGTTAATTATCTTGAAAGGTTTTTTTTCACCTGAACTAGAATAGATCCTGAATTTTTCTAATGAAAGTGTTTGGCTGTATGCTTCTGAAGAAGTGTTTCATTTTTTCTCTCATTCTATGCCTTGTAATTATTGAGAACAAAAACAGTCTGTTGTGCGGGGCAGTGAGCCTCGCTACTACAGAAGATAACCAGATGGCATCACGTAGGCTTTGGAAAAATCATCACAACAGGCTACCTCTTTGGAGCCAATGTTCCCTGGCAAGCCAAGTCAGACCTGGGGAGGCCACTGATGAAACACAGGGAGATGCCTGAGCCAGGCAAGCATCCCAGACTCCTTTATTAACAGCAAGAGCTGCACCAAAGTTGAGTGAATGCACAGCAAGGCTGCTGTCACTCTGGGCCTTGGGCTCCTCCTCAGGTTTACATCCCTCAGACCAAAATGCACACTCTCACCCAGGAAAGTCCTGACAGCAGACCTCAGAACCACCTTGCATTGCATTTGAAATCCCCTAACCATGGGAGAGTACACTTTACCCAGGCTACTCCACCAGGAATACTTGTTGGCAACATAATGCAATGGTCCTGCAGTGGAAGGGCACTGGGACTACTCTCGGTGTGAACTGGGTCAGCCCTAGAACTGGCAGCTCCATTGGGCGGGGTGGGGGTGGATTCGTCAATGCTGAGGCCACTCTCGGAAACCTCACCCAGGCCCTAGAAGATCTTACCACACCAATACAGGAGAAGCCTTACAGGGGAGTTAAGGATCATTTGACAGTGGCGAATTCAGTTCTAGACAACAGGCTAGCTCTTGACTCTCTCCTAGGTGAATAGGATGGTGTCTATTCTGTCATTAATAAGACCTGATGTACCGCTCTCAGTAATTCGGGTCAGGTTGAGACCAATATCCAAAAGACACACAAGCAAGCCTCATGGCTACATAGGTACAATCAGAGAACAGACCCTAACATCAACTGGGATACTGCTAAGAGTACCCTTCCCACCCTCACCTGGTTTTAACCTTTCCATGGCCCCCTTGTGGCCCTGTTTTTCCTGCATCTCTTTGGACCATGTTGTTTTAACCTCCACGTCCAGTTTGTACCCTCCACATTGCAGCAGTTTCACATGAAGCTTACGGTCACGCAAGGCTTCCAGCCAGTCCTTCCCGATGAACCGTCAGAGGTCCCTACAGCTGCGAGAGATCGCTATACCTCCCAGGATGAGGGTTACTTGCATCCCCTATCTGCAGGAAATAGTTTCAGAAGAAGAGACTTTCTGTCCCTAACCCTTCAGATTAAGAAAGATAAAATCTTTCAGGGGTGAGTGAGGCCGGCTGAGCCTGTTAAGTTCAGAGAGCAAAGAGCTCCGATTTGCACGTGCAGCGGCTGATACCAGCTCACAGAGGAAACCTGGAAGGCAGAGAAATCCACCAGCACCTGCATGAAGAGGCCGGCCCTATATACGCCAGAACTCTGGAGCGGTTTGGGGAGCCATATTCGTCATTAGTGTGTACTCCCTTGATGCATGTGCTCTCTCCCTTTCTCGTATCCCATCTCGTTTTTAGTAATCTTCCTTTGAATCTGCTTCTTTTTCTATCGTGATTTCCATCTTGGGCCAGGGGTGGCTAGAATCCCTTCCGTGGTGGCCCCGATGACCAGGCTCAATGTGGGGGAAGGAGCAGTTCTGCCTGAGAAGGTGGTTCTGATAATGGCAAAAAGAAGCAGAGGAAAGATGAGGGAAATTTTTTTTTAAATACTGTAAGAGTCTTTATACTTACGTTTCATGCAGATACAAGCAGGGCACCTGTTCATAAAGTTACCAGGCCACCTGGGCTCCTGAAATGTTAAAGCCACAGACAGATATCACTACAACCCAACATGAAGAGCATAAGGAACACTGAGCTTGCTGCCCCGTCCTGGGAAATGCTGTGGGTTCATTAAGTCTATCCAGTGCCATGAGTTCTGGTCAGGCTGCAACTGTCTGGCAAAGCCCCACAATAGATAATTGGTGTGACGTTTTGTAGGAAAAAAGAAACCAAACTGCAGCTCACCTGCCACAGCCACACTGAGACACAAAAGGTACACGTTAAAAGGGGCCAAAGGAAAAGCCTTTCATGGGACTCTTTTTCTTCGAGTTGCTGTAAAATGTTCTTGGGCTGCATGTCCCTCATCCCCTCTGGGCTGTGGCTGTCCCTTGGTACAAAGTCCTAACTTGGGCTGTCCTGGTGCCCAAGGTCCCTAAGTAGACAAAAGCACCCCAGGGACCCACAGCTTCTAAGACATGACCTGGAGGGCATTCCTTCATGGGAGTCCTGATTGGTTCCAAAATCTGGGTCTCACACTTTCAAAAAGGAATCAGAACTCAGGGTGGGAATTGGTGGTCTGTTTGAGTTAGAGGCTTACATTTGCGCCTACAGGACTCTGTGAGACCATAAAACTACGTTCAGCTCCATCAATGTCCAAGTCCACACATTCTTACTGACCCTGATGGTGTGACCCCTGAAGAGTCACCCCATTAGTGAAGGTCCACGCCTGCCTTCATAAACAGCAAGTAGATGCCAGCCAGGCTGTAAAACCAAAGGGTAGTCAGGTGGTCTGAGCTCAAAGGTGGAAGAATTTCATTCAGAGCACAAAGACGTTTCAGTTTTGCAAGATGAAAAACGTTCTGGAGACGGACAGTGGTGACGGCTGCACAATAATGTGACGTCCTTAGTGCCCCTCACTGTGCAGTTCAGGTGGTTAAAGTGACCAATTTTATGTGACGTCTCTTTTGCCATGACTTTTTTAAAGAAGGGAAAGAAGGAAGAAGGAAAAGCTGGAACCAGAAAGTACCCAGGTAACAGGGGAGCTGGCAGAGTCACGCACACAACTGCCCCAGGGTTTGCAGCAGCCCAGCAGAGCAGGGCCCCCAAAGGGGCGGGTGAAACAAATGATAGACTGATTTCTGTAAGACTTTCATATTTGTTACTTCAGAAGCTTATTTCAAGTGGTTTTCATAGGAGGGAGGTGCAAGAATTTTGTTTGGCTTCTTTTTTCATTTTGTTATTTTTTTTTCTTTTTCATGAATTCACATAAGATACAAGACCACAGACTTTTCAGTACTTGGATTCCTGAGGCCTGAATCAGGCCTAACTGTTCAGGAGGAGGGACGTGCTCTGATACATCATTTCCCAGAAGTTTGTGGAGCACCTGTTACGGATTCCCGCCCCGGGCGTACAGCAGGGCCACACCTGAGCCTAGTCCCTGAGCCTGGTCACAGGGCTCAACTCATTAGCTGCCTGAGGAACTTTCTGGGGAGGGGTAGTTAGTGTTCAGAGATTGTAGCTGTGCTCTGGGTCACAAACAGAGTGTGAGGTCAGGCTATGTCATTACAAGCAAAAGTCAAAAGTCTGCAAACGAAGAGAGGTCTGAGCCCCAACCTTTCAGGCCCAGGATGAAGCAGCTTCTCAACACGGCCTGCACAGGAACATGAACATCTGTCCCAAACTCCCTGGCTGGAGGGTGGACACTGATGTGACTTTGAAAAGGGTTTTCAAGGCATAGTCGGCCCTCTTCCATGTGCACCCCTGGAAATGCCGGGGTCCAGCAGGAAGTGACCCCAGGATACAACAGCTCTTCCCAGAACCACCCAGGCTCAGAGGGTTGTTGGCTCATGACCATTGTTTCAAGCACTTTCCTTTCATGAAAATGGAGCGAAGAAGTGTGTGGGCATGGGAATGAATGATGAAAAAGATTTTTCAGAAATACTTCCAGCAGAAGTCTCCTGGGATCAGGCTGTGCTCACTGTCCCTCTCAGAGCAGACCAGGTGCCAGGTACTGTGACTCCAGCCTGCAGGGTTCCTGTCAGGGGTACAGACAAGGGGCCAAGACAAGGTCTTCCTGGATGATGTGTCTTCTTTGTCTGAAGTCACAGAGTTTTACAATGAAAAGAGACTCATAGGTAGTTTAATGCAATCACACTCACTGGGGTCTGCAGAAGAGTTTGAGAGATTTAGAGAAAATGGTACCTTCAATTAGTAACTATCCAGATGGAGTGTCACACCAGCTGACCACAGCTCTGTCCTTTATCCTGTTCTGCTAAGATTTCTGTTGTAAAGTTAGCACACTGCCCGCTGACCGTTTTCCCCATAGACGTGTGCAGTGGGGAACGGATGATCTTGAGTCGGGACATCTGGGTGCCACTCCAGCTTTGCAGGAACTTCTGGAACTTGGAAGGACATTAGCCTCTCTGTGTAAAGCCTGGTTCTTTATTGAAGCCAGAAGCTCAAAAACCCTTTTTTGGAACTTAAAACCTGAACATTGTACATTTCATTTCTCCTTGAATAATCCTAATACTTCCCAAAGCAATGAGTAAACCTGGATGAATCAAGGGAGGGTTTCATATAACAAAGTTAACAAGAAA
>VMDR010031730.1:0-11943 GCA_007922815.1 Macrotus californicus | reverse complement strand
TGCGTAGTCTGACCTGCTAGCATGGAACTCATTGACACTCTAATGAAATCAAAGTTTGTATAATAAGTGAAGAGGGGAATAATGTTTCTGTGGATATGCAAATAATTGGTTCTGTCATAGTTATGTGATCACCTGAATTGTGACCTTTACAAGCCTTCATTCTTGTGCAACTTCAATGTTATTCCCATCCCCACTGCCTCCTCAAGAACTCACTTCATAAACAGTTCCATCTTTCTCCCTAATCAACAATGTTCCCTTCATTTACCCCCTCGGTCTCAGAAGTATAAATATCATCTTGAATCTTCCATAATAAAAATCAGGAAATCTCCCTTCATCGCAAGGACTGATTCTAGTTCTAGCTACCTGACAGCTTTTTCCCTTTCCTCCACTGTGAAGTGTTCAAAAAGTGTACTTTTTACTCATTGTTTCTTTTTTAATTACTTTATTGTTGTTCATTTACAGTTGTCTACATTTTTCCCTCACCACTCCCCCCCCACCCCAGCCAATCCCACCCCCTTCCCCCGCTCCCACCCTCCCCCTTCGTTATGTCCATGTGTCCTTTTTAGTGTTTGTTTCTACTCACTTACTCCCCTTTCACTTTCTAGCTCAAAGCAGGCTGCCTTTTGCTCCCACAACTACCACTACAGCTAAAGCCAACAGTGCTCCATGGTCTTCATATTCCAATTGAAGGCGACATTATTCTGTATTTATGAAACCTGAGCTCTCTGCGGCATTTGACTCTGTTTACTGCTGCCTCTTGCTAGGTTATAGCTTTCTTTAGCTCCTGATAAAATACTCCTCACTGGGTCTTCACAAACCTTTCTGGTCACATCTCATTCACTTTAATGATTTATGTCTTCTCTTTGTAAACCTACTCTGCTGATGTGGAATACCAATATGATAAAGATTCTCCCCATTAAGGAACTATAAACATTCGAAGAAATGCTGTATATTCTGTCACTATGTTACAAATAAAACAAGATTGACTTTATTAAACCATTAAGTTACTCCATCAATGGTTGTAAATTTTCAGTGAAATATGGGAATCCCTTGAAGATAGATTATCAGAAATATGAACGACAGAGCTGATAAGGAGATACTCTATTCCATCACATAGAGAAATACTAAAAAATGTGATTTAGAAAGTTGTTAAACATGAGTCCAGAATAAAGATAAAAGAAAGGGGCTCCTCAGTTACTGGCAACAAAGAGTAAAACTTGAAACCAGACCAGTAACTTCAAAGTGATTCGACTGTGGCTCATGAGTATTTCATTAATTCTTGAGGACTAAAATCTAACACCATTGTATAGAAAGACGTGTCCTACAGTCTCTAGAAAGTGGAAAGCTTAAAGAAAGTCACCTGGGTAGAACTCAAATCCTTGAAGTACTACCTTAGCTATTAAAATGAAACAGACAAAAAGGGCCCTTTTTCTCTTCAGAGATGTAGTGAGCAGCCTTTCCAGCAGAAATGCTGATCTTTGTGAAGATCCTGACTGGCAGGGCCAGCATCCTCGAGGTTGAGCCTGGTGACACCACTGAAAGTGTCAAAGGTAAAATCCAAGGAAGGCATCAAGCTTGACCAGCTGAGTCTGACTTTTGAGGGCAAAGAGCTGGAGGATGGCCACACTCTCATAGACTATAATATTCAGAAAGAGTCTACTCTTCACTTGGTGCCTTGTCTGCATAGTGGCATCATGGACTCTTCCCTGCCAGCTTGTGCAGAAGTAGAGTTACACCAAAAACCTGCACCCCACAAAGAAGGTTAAATAAGTCTCCTCCACTGCCTCCTCAGCCCACAGTGGGGCCTTCTGCCTGAACTTCAGGACCATGGGGCATCAATGAAGTTCCCCTTTTAGTGACTGGAGAAGTACAAAACAATTCTCTATGGTCTTGAAGAAGTAAAAAAACATTGTTATATATTAACAATAAAAGAAAAGAAAGAGTGCCATAAGAAATAGACTTTCTAAGTCTATTACATGCGCAAATATGGAGTCTGAATATATGAGATCTGTCCAGAAAAAGCCCAGCCATTGTTAATATAACAAGAACAGTTTGTGTGACATCGATGTAACCTGGCAGCCAAGGAGAGTGGACTGGAGTGTGCATAACCGAACAGTGACAACTTCGCTGTACTAGTCAATGGTAGCAGTAGATGCCATTGAGTGAGCATGTGTGCTGTGTGGCTGTCACATTCAAAATTACTGAGCCAGTAGAGCAATGAATCTGCACCAAATTTTGCATTGAGCTTGAACATTCCTCCACAGAAAGTATTTGGATACTTCAGAAGGCTTTCAGGGATGATGCAATGAGTGCAGCACAAATAAAGTTTGGCAGAAATGCTTCAAAGATAGTTGAGCATCTGTTGAAAGTTCTGGAAGGTCTACAGCAAACAGAACACTTGAGAATGTTGAATGTGTGCGGGCTGCAATCAACAAAGATCAATGACTGGCAGCCTGAGAACCAGAAGTTGATCTGGGGATCTCAAAAAACTACTGTGTCCGAGATTGTGACACAAGATCTCGGCATGAAATGTGTCATGGCAAAATTCAGTCGGCAGCTTCTGCTCACAGGGCAGAAAGAAAATTGTGCTGCTAATGACTTGATTAAAACCGCTACCAATGAACCAGATTTTCTCAGGAAGGTCAAAATCAGAAATGAATCGTGGATCTCCAGCTGCGATCCAGAAATAAAGGCCTGGTCATCCCAATGAAAGTCACCTGGTTCTCCATGCCCAAAGGCAGCACAGCAAAGTCACAGCAAGATTAAGATCATCTTGACTGTGTTTTTTTATTGTAAGGTGTTTTCTATCACAAGCACACCCCGCCAGACCAAATAATTAATGAGTACAACCTCAATGTTCTTCTATGGCTGAGAGATGCAATACAACAAAAATGGCCACAGCTATGGGCAACTAATGATTGGCAGCTTCGTCATGACAAGGTGCCTGCTCATAGATCACATCTTGTGCAGAGATTTTTGGTGAAACATTAAATCACCCAGGTGACTCAACCCCCAGACAGCCCAGATTTGGTGTACTGTGATTTCTGGCTTTTCCCGAAACTAAAATCACCTTTGAAAGGGAAGAAATTTCAGACCGTCAATACGATTCAGGAAAATATGATGGGGCAGCTAAGGGTGATTCCAACAAAGGATTTTGCAGTGCTTTGAACAGTGTTACAGATGCTGGGAGAACTGTGTGAGGTCCCAAGATACCTACTGAAGGAGACTGAGGTGTCATTGTCCTGTGTTGGAACAACACAGAAATGTTTAGCCTATCTTCTTTTCACAAATGATTTGCAAGTTTGTCAATATTTCTATCTAAATGTTGGCATCAATACCTAACCATGAGTAAGATATCACAGACTTGTTTCACTCATGAATATTGGTGAAATTATCTTTAATATCAAACATAATGCAATAGTAAGTAAAATTATTTTAATATAAAAATTTAGACATGCAAGGATGGTTTAGTGTCTATTAGATATTTTATTAATATTACCATATAATTTATCTAAGGAGAAAACCTGTAAGAGTGTGTCTGGAATTGATGAGAGTGCCTTATATAAAACTTTAAAGCCCACAGCTGCTACAAACTGCATAGTAAATAGGAATACATAGATACAATGAAATATCACTTATACCCACCAGAATGGCTAAAATAAAAAAAACAGAAAATGTCAAATTTTGGTGAAGATGTGGAGTAATCAGTACTTTGTTTACTGTTGAAAAGAGTATAAATTAGTAAAACTATGGAAAATGTACATCAGTATCTGCTAAAGGTGAATATTTGTGTAACCTATAACCCACCAATTTCATTCTTAGATATATTACTAACCAAGAGGGTCTTAATATTTCCCTCAGTTTTTTTGTCCCAATCTTAAACAGGTTTCTTCCTTACCCTTTGACCTTGACCTTCCTCTCCTAGAGTATTTACATTAGAAAACCTGTTATTTAAAGTCTGTCTCTGCATCTTTGAGCTGTAAACTTTTTGTCTAAAGCCTCTTGCCAGTTTTACAACCCCAGGCTGTCTTTCTTGAGGACCTGGGAACTGTCCCTTTGAAATGCAACCAACAAGGACTATAGCACCTTTACCTTGCAGTCTCTTTTGGAGAATAGAAACCTAACTTCACTGGATGTAAAACTACCTCCTATTCTGAAGGTAGGGAATTGGGTATGGCCAGTTAGCAATAGATGGCCTACAATCTCCTACTCCAGCTTTTTACTGCCTCTTTAGACTGCTGCTGTTTTAGTGGAGTTGAGTTTAGACTGCATTCTGGACTCTTTTGCAATAACCTTGAATATGGTATTCCTTACTTTTCTTTGTCCGGTGCAATTTTTGCTTTGATGTTCTAAACAGAAATGCAAACATATGCACTACAAAAAAATGCACTGCAAAAAAATGCACTAAAATGTTCATAGTGACGCTATTCAAAATTACCTAAAACAGGTGGAAACTAGCCAACTGTCCATCAAAATTTGAATGAATACATAAGTCATAGTGCATTCACAATATAATTGTGTATTTAACAATGAGAAAAAATAATGCAGTAAAACGACAGGCAAAAATATGGATCAGTTTTTACAAACATAATGTCAAAGTAAAGAAGCCAATCAAAAGGGCACATCCTGTTTGATTCAATTCATATGAATTACAAAAACAGGTGCAGCTTACATGCTTTTACAAATCAAGGCAGTGATTTTCCTTAGTGGAGGCAGTGACAAGAAGTATTACTCAAGAGGTTTCTGGCTATAGTCAGGAAGGTATTCTCTTCAGCATCAAGAAGTGCTGGCCGTACTCTGTGTTTTTGATCAAGGTGCTGGTTATATGGGTGTGTTCAGAATGGGAAGTTTCAGCACACTGTAAAGTTGTAAAATATGCACTTTCCTTTATAGATATTACACTTAATGTTTCTAAAAGTCACTTTTTAAACAGATTTTGATGTTAAAATTCTAGAGATTCTGATTTAGAAAATCTAAAATGAGGCTAGCATGGGCACATTTCAATAAGCAGGAGGTCTTGGCACACTTTGAAAATATGCCACTCTTGAGTGCTATAAGGTAGTGGACTCTAGTTACAGATTCTGTTAAAGAACCATAAGGAAAAAATAGTAACATTTAAATGTGACAAAGAAATAAATTATTGAATACAACTCTATCAACAATAGCACTTTGGGTACTTTGTTAAACAAAGAGTTATGGTTTAGTGAACAAACTGAAAAGTCCTTTCTCCTTCACCCTAATTTTAAAAAACACCGTTTTCAAAGGACATCCTCATCATTCATTACTTGGAGTGGTGGCAATGCAGTAATGATCATAACCTATTGTTAGTGACTAAATGAAGGATGAGCTACATGAGACCAAGATCTGTCCTCAATTATCTGTCCCCTCTTCATCTCCAGGACTGACTTAACCATTCTAGAATCCACTAGCAACTTATACCCATTCTCCCTGATATTGCAGTGAATAGGAACTTAGCCAAGTAAGCTGTGAATTGATCAAAACAAACCTCTTCCGACAGAAGCTACACCAAGCTTCTCAGGGTTTGCTATCCTATTAATGCATACCTGAGGGCAGAGTCTGTAGGAAACAATGGGAGCCCGGTAGCCTTGCCCATTCTAGATCTCCGCGGGTGCATTATCTGAGCCACACAGAGATACTCAGCGAAAGAAATGACTGCACAAGATCTTGTTTTATTCACATGACTCTCCAATGATAGGTAAATTATTGGAATAGTTTTACAAATACCCTAAAAGTCACAAATAAATAAATTATACATGTCTTCTGACTATAAAACATCAAAAACATAACTTACTGCTGCAGGTGAGAGGAAAATCTCTGTACTTACTCACGTGGCTGTAGATTCATAAAGCTCTTCTTATTCCAACTTCTTTCCTGACTCTTTTCCTCCTACATTCTACCTTACACAATATCTTGTATTTTCCCTGTAACAGATGTTGAATTCAATGATTCACTAGTCTACAATTTTCTGGTTTGTCTTTTGACCCATTTTAAAATTAATGGATTTGTGTTTGCCACTTTTAAATCCTCAGATATCTTCCCTGAATCATGTGATTTTTCCCCCTTTTGCTGTCACTTTGGTTTTGAAAGAAGTAAATCAATACTGTGCCTTAAAAGCCCTGGCACTATTGTCGGTAAATATATTGCATTCAGTTACTTTTGCTCACTAACTGTTGTTTGATATAATGCCAGAGCATCCTCTGCTGCAACAGGAAAAAAGATGCTATTCTGAGCTGCGAACCAAGGATTGATTTCTTTTAAGATGTTATATATATTTTATGTATTGCATCTAACCTTGTTATTTGTCAGGTTTCATAGAAACCTCCGTTCTCTCATTGGTGTGCGATCTAGGCTGCCTTTGGCAGAGGTGAGGAGTTGTCTTTGTCTCCTCAGTTTATATGCTTGTAAATTCCACCTTCAGTAATTTAATCAAACATAGTTAGAAAGCTTCATGCAAGTGCTCCAAAGCTTGGCTTTAATAGTCAGAAAGCCAATGTGGAAGGTTTAACACATTTCAACCTCCCTGAGTCTATCTTTTCTCAACCATCAAATGGAAATTTTAATGATAAAGCCATTTTGTTGTACTGGCAATCAAATGATGCAATGCATATGAAAGTGTAAAGTACAATGTTGGTACAGAGAGATCTGGCTAGATGTCTGGGGAGGAGGGGAAGGGGGTGTAGGAAGAAGTTGCCTGAAGCCATTGTAAACAGTCTGGGATGGGATTCCAGAGACCCTGTGTGCCTCTGGAGTGCATGGAATTATGGGCCAGAAGATTGAACATGAAAGGAGGGCAGAGACTGGCTCTCTGGATCTCTTCCTGGAGGATGCCTAGATGACGGAGCTGCAGCTACCTGCCTTTCCCGAAGGATGGTAGAAGGAACTCTGCGCACAGCCCAGGATTGGGCTGGCCTGGCAAAGGGTGGAAGGGTTATTCTTTGGCTGTTCTAGAAGGGTGGTGTCTGAGGCAGAAGCCTGCCATTCTTCCCAAATTGTGTAGCTTTTGCATCCTGTGTTGTTTTAGTTTGTAAACTAATTCTATAGAAATAAGATAACTAAAAACTAACAAGAGGAATGATAGGGGAACTCGGGAGTTAAACATTTCAACCTTAATTGATAGGCTTATGTGACTAATGCTGGTGGCTACACAATTCCAAAATTGTGTAGCTTTTGAATAAAGACTCCTTTCCTTTACCACCAAACCTTTGCCTCTGGACTTTTGCCTAGAGGGTGGCTACTGGCAGCAAGATCCCACTTGCTCTTTAGAAACAATACAACGTGGAAATGCCAGCCAATCCTGCATTATAAAAAGTGGAGCAAAGACTGTATCATAAGAAAGAGGGGGTAATCGTCCTTCAGTGACTCCCATTGTCTGCTGCTGTGCCAAGTGGTGGGAGATATCTGAAAGGGATTATTTTGATTAGCCACATTCTCCATCGTAACTATATCCAAAATGTGGCAGCTTCAGGAGAAAGCAGGCAAACTACTTGTCTTGCAACTTTCCAGGCCACACAGGTTCACTGGGAATTCAAAGACCGTGGGAATGCCTGACACACCATGGGAAGTCCCCACTCTCTTATATACTAAATGCACACAAAGCCGGCTGAGTGCCCAGACATCATATAACAAAGCATGATTCTGCGCATGCCAGCCCATTCTCAGGCTACGGGAACATGACTTGTGGACCCGGTGAGGGAGCCTAACTGACTCTGTTTCCCCTACACAGTGCATTTCACCCAAATAAACCCCTGCTCTTCAACACCAGGGGACCAAACACACCCTGTTTTGTCAAGTTAATGTCCATTCTTAAGCACCACAAAGGCTCTCTGAAACTCCTTCCAGTTGCTTAAATCTACCTTATCCTCTCTTTCCTCACTTTCAGCTGATAAATTTTCCCCTCATGGCCTTTTTAAAAAAATACAAGACTTCGATGGGGAATCATACAGTCCTCCACCACTAAGCTTAGTAACTGTGCCTTCATTCACAGTTTCTCCTATGGCAGGAGACCTAGTCCTGGAGCTCCAGTCTCTCTCTCCCTTGCTACCACATCATTCCAGGGAAGAGTTAATCATGTTGCAGTAGCTCCATCTTGGTTTTCCCTGGATAGCAAGCACATCCATCTCCAATTAGAAATGTACCTTCATCCACCCCTTCACAGCCAAATTTCTTCACAGATTCAATCCTTGATATCTCCACTTAACGTCCTACTCATGCTTCAACCCACTGCCATCTGGCCTCTTCCCACTGCACCACCAACGGCTCTCTTTAAAACACATGGGAACTTTTTAGTGCTTTTTGTTCTTGATCTCATCATAGCTTTTACTTTGTGTCATTTATCTTCCTTTATTCAAAAAAATATGAAGGTAAATTTATATAAATTTGTATAATAAATTTATAATGTATAATAAATGTATAATAAATTTATTTGTATAAAATAAAATGAACTGTTTTAAAATGAATAGTTCAGTGATATTTAGTTTATTCACGATGTTTGAAACCACCACCTCTGTCCAAAGCCAAAGGATTGCCATCCCTCCAAAGTACAATCCCTTCTGCATTAAACAGTTTCTTCTGATTCCTGCCCCCTTCCAGGCCCTAACAATTGCCAATTTGAATTTTGTCTCTATGGATTTATTTATTCTGGATATTTCATATATCAAATGGGGTCATACAATACATGGCCCTTTATCTTTGGCTTCTTTTTTTCATTTGACATGTTTTGGAGATTCACCCACGTTATAGTGTCATTTGTTATTATGGCTGAATAATATCCCATTGACTGTATATACCCAATTTGTTTATCCATGTATTTTCCTTTCTTCTTGAGACATACTCTTTCTATGATTTCTGTACCATCATACTAAATTTTCCTCTTACTCTTTGCAGGGCAAACACTTGGCATAATATTTTAGAGAAATCTATCTACATTGTAGCTGTGTCAGTACTTGATTCCTCTTTATCAATGGATAATACATGGTCTGGCACAAATAATGCCCCTTTTTATTACAAAATGTTTTGTTACAAAATTGTAAGCCTGTAATTCTGTAACATAACAATATCACACTCAAGCATACCATATGACATTTTAGGTAAAATGTTACAATTGCTGTCCATTGTGTATGAGACAATCACATTGCACTCAAGCAATGCACTCAAGCAAGCCTTACTTCTGCTGGACTCTGCATATTCCATTATAGGCACACACTACAGTATACATATGTATCGCGCCCCCTCCTCAATTTCAAGACCCATATCTCTATCACAGGCATTTCATCTGCACCCCAGACCCATGCATTTAACCATTATTGTGTATTGCCATTTGACAATCATATATGCAACTGTCATGAATATATCTCACATACAACATAAAGGACTGATATTATCACGTTTTTCCAAAATAGCATGTCTCTTTCTATTCTACATTTCCCCTCTCATTAAATGCCACTAACGTTCTCTAACTTTAAAACTTAGACATTATCCTGGCTTTATTCTCCCCGCCCCTTCTACCATATTCAAATACATTATTCTTATTATTATTTAATTAATTTTTAATTTTCAATTACAATTTACTCTCAGTATCATTTTGTTTTCTTTTTTTAAGATTTTATTTATTTAGTTTCAGAAAGGGGAAGGGAGGGAGGAAGAGAGGGAAAGAAACATCAATGTGTAGTTGCCTCTCGAGCATCCCCTACTGGGGACCTGGCCCGCAACCCAGTCACGTGTCCTGACAGGGAATGGAACCAGCGACCCTTTGGTTCACAGGCTGGCACTCAATCCACTGAGCCACAGCAGCCAGGGCTCTCAGTATTATTTTGTATTGATTTTAGGTGTACAGCATAGTGATTAGACAATCATGTACTTTATAAAATGTTTCCCTAATATTTCCAGTACCCACCTGGCACCATACAGAGGTAGCGCAGTATTATTGCCTATATTCCCTGTGCTGTACTTTACATTCTCATGATTATTTTTAACCACCAATTTGTATCCTAATGTCTTCACTTCTTTCATCCAGTCTCCCAACCCTTCTTCTCTCTGGCAACCACCAGTCCACTGTCTGTTTATCAGTCTTTTTCAATGTTGTTTATTTTGTTCTTTAGATTCCACGTGTAAGTGAAATCACGTGGTATTTGTCTTTCTCTGACTGACTTATTTTACTGAGTATAATACCCACTAGGTTGATCCATGCTGTCACACACGGTAAGATTTAATTCTTTTAGATGGCTGAGTAATATTCCATTGTATAGGTAAGAGTAAGCAAAGTTAGGTTCATAGTTGTCCATATAAAAAAATACAAACAAATAATACAATAGTTAATAAATAAACAATACAAAATAAGTTATGTTTCACACACTCGGAACTGTAAACCTGTTTGGCCCACTCCTGTATGTACAACAACCATGTATTTTGTCCACTTGTCGATTGATGGGCACTTGGGTTGCTTCCGTATATTGGCTATTGTAAATAATGCTGCAATGAACATAGGGATGCATAAATACATTTTTAAAATCTATCTCTTTCATATCTCCTGAATCTAATCACTTCAGTCAAACCTCATTAACACTGAACTTGTCCAAGCCAAGCTTGCCCATTCTGTCTCCTGTGGATTAAAACCAATGCTTTTTAGTTGAAATTCATGTCTCCAGGCATAGTCTTTCCCACACTGCATCTAGAGTAATCTTCATAGTATACAAGTCCTGTATCAATCCCATGATAAAGAAATCTATCTCTTCAATTGCTTCACACTATCCTCAGAAAAAAGTGTAAATTCCTTAAAAAGGTATATGAGACCCTTCAAGAACTGATTCTCCTCATATCTGGCCACTCTTCCTAGCATTCTGCATCCCATGCATAAAGATTAAATTTAGTTCTTGATCAGGCCACACACCTTCCTTTTTAGAAAAAATAAAGCCTTTGCATAGGCTGCTTTCTCCATCTAGAACAGTCTCCTCACATAGATATCGCACTATCTTCATGTTACCAGTTGTTACTCAGAGGTGAGAGGTCTAGTCTTTTCTCTCTGCCTTCAGTATAAATTTGATTCTGATCTTGTTTTGGTGGTTCTACAATCAGAACTGTTCAATCTACTGCATAAGCTGCTCTGCCTTTGGCTCAGCCCTGTGGTTCCAAACTCCTCTTTGACCAACACCTTGTGATTTTGCATCTTTTTTGAGAACATTAAAGCACAGCTTTCCAAAACTATCATTGTATCTGAAGGACAATTTTTTCAGATTATGTTCTCCTTTTAGCTTTCCATTTGTGCATGTGAAGGTATATATTTAACGACTGTAGGTGGGTATCGATGAAGTGACTCTCCTGTATTCTCACCAACCCTCACCCCTTCACACCTCAGGGCCACTCTATGTAGAAAGAAGATGCATCCAAATACCCTTGCAAAGCCTTGAAATTTGGAAATTTAAGTTTTGAGGATTGTGATTTTAAAAGGGATAGTGTTGAACACTCAGTCTATTAACTAATCAAAATTTGAAAGAATAGCCATTGAATACAAATAATAAATGTACTTTATTACCAAAAGGAAGTCTCCTATAATGTGATTTGTATAAAAATAATATTAATTTTACTGAACTCAAGATTTTAAGTGTTTTAAATGTCTTTTTAAAAGGTGATCAATCAGGAAATGCAGAGAAAAGGAAAAGGTTTTCTAAAACATTTTGGAAAAATCCCCAAATGAAGCAGAGTAAAAACACTGGTAATGAAAAATAAATCAAAAGCCTTCAGCAAGTATCAAGGTTAAAAACAGTGAATAGATTGAGAAATGATCACTCTGATTTTACTCTTTAGTTAAATGAAATAAACAATTTCATCACTTTAATAGAAAAGAAACTAGACTTTCCCTTAAGTGATCCACATTTCTGAATCACCCACTAGCAATTTGTAAAAAGTACAGTGCTTCTGGCATGTGAA
>VMDR010031729.1:0-11942 GCA_007922815.1 Macrotus californicus | reverse complement strand
ATAAAACATATAACCTCTAGGACAAAGCTTTTCATCATTGATGTCGTATTAGAATCATCTGTGGTACTACTAAATATCCTGACATCCTACCCTCTGAGATGCAGACCACTTGCTCATATCAGCTTCTCCTCATCCTTATCACTATCATCCTTATCATTGTATTACTGTGCTATTGCAGCACAACCAATGGCCACCAATTTCGTGTTTAAAATAACACCCATTTATTAACACACCGTTCTGTAGGTCAAAGTCCAGGTAAACTTGATGGGGTTCTCTGCTCAGGGTTTTACAGGCCAAAATCAGTGTTGTCTGGGCTGGGCTCCTTTCTGGAGGCTCTGGGGGAAGGCTATGCGTCCAGGTTCATTCTCGATGTTAGCAGAATTCAGTTCTTTGTGGTTGTAGGGTTGTGCTCTTTCTGCCCACTGGGAGGGGGCGGGTCTCACCTCCTAGAGGCTGCTCTAAGGTCTTTTGCATGTGGCTCCATCCTCTTTCAAGTCAGAAACAAAGAGATTTTTATGTATCGAGTCCCCCCTGTGCTTCTACTCTCCCACTTCCTCTTCTATGACTGGCTGGAGAAAACTTTCTGTTTTTAGAAGGTTCATCTGGATAATCACCCTGCTTATAGGTCAACCAACTGTATACTTAAATGTATCAGCAAATCCCTTATGCTATATAATGTAACACCATTACGGGGCACCAGGGGGTAGAGGTCATGGGGCCCCCTTAGAATTCTCCCTACCGCCCCGGCCAACCTCCAGGTCACATCTCTCTATCCAGTGATCTCCTGAGTAATATTATCTCCCATTCTGTCACACTTCTATCATGACGGGGGTCTCAGAATTTGTGCAGAGACTCTTGTTACAGGTTTACTCTCAGGTTCCTTGACTCTGTGCAAAAGATATTCAGCTCCAGACCTTATTATCATTATCAGAAATACTGTACTTCTGAAATCTGAAACCTATTTTTTCTTCTTGGACAATAACACTCTCCTAATGTCTTTGTTATAACCCATGCAGACATTACCAGGAAATACAGCATGAGGGGAAGGGGAAGGAGCTAGCAAAGGGCAGGATCAGGGATGTGAGGACTGACTTTGTAGGGGGGTTGGAGAGTTTGGGTGAGCAAAGAAGTAGTAGTAAGTCATTTGCAGGGTTGAAAGAGGCAAGACTGGACATTGATGCATAAGAATTCTTACTGCATAACTGGGGTTGAAGTTTTTGGTTTTCATGACACTGAAATCTTTGAGGTAGTCATGTTTTGGCACCAAGGGTCGGTCTGGATTGAGGCTGGGTCCCAAGCCAACAAGTGGCAGCACCTTGGTTCTGTGTTGGGTAAGAGGGCTGCCAGCGATTATGCTGTTAGCACTGCAGGTAGGCACATGGCATCAGGGCAGAGCTCTAATCCCAGGTGGAAATCTGTTGGAAACCAGAAATTGGGTATTGAACCAGGCAGTTGTGGAGGGATTTGGGGGAAGGCTGTGGCCAGGGTGAATATGGAAGGTGGGTTATAGGTAGCAAGATTATTTTAGATCCCATGGGCTCGAGAGCTGATGCTTCTAACAGTCTTCTGGGCTTCTAGGCTGGACCCAGGGGCTACATCAGACTAGGTGTCATAGAGTTTAAGCTTCCAATTCTTACAACTGAATGAGGCTCAGAAGGTGGGACCAACATCTGCTGGCTTTCCCAGTCTCCTTGAACTTCTCATCCTGTGGTCTCTTGCCTAGTCCTTTCCTCAGGTAGGAATTGGGAGAAGAGTCTTGCCTTCTAGGTGGTCTCACAGGGATTCAGTGCAGTATGAGGTCCTGGGTGCCTCCATTCCATGGTCTTACGATTACAGGTCAGTGAAAGGGTGACAAGTCAGGTCCTGGGTGGACAATACTGACATCAAAACACAGAAAGTGAATCAAACCTAGGTGCTTATTGGGAGAGGGCAGCAGAACAATAGGAGCAGGGACACAGGGTGAAAAGAAGGGGTTCAAGATCCAGGAAAGTTAGGGCTGCAGGGGGATGGGAGGCAGACTGGATGAAATGCAGACCTGAAGCCTGATTCCTTCCTTCCTTCCTTCCTTCCTTCCTTCCTTCCTTCCATCCATCCATCTTTCCTTTTTTAAATATTGTAAGCCCAACTTAACATGAGCCAGCCAGTGGGTGGACATATCTTTCCATTTTACTCTAGTCTAAAGCATTCTAATAGACCTTTTATATCACCATGTTCTCTAGAATTAGAACAATTTTTTGGGGGTACTTATGCTAAAATTAATTTAAATAAAAAAATAATTAGGGGAAAAAAGATCTTGTTCAAAACTAGGGCAGAAACATTATGGCTAGGATTTTATCCATATCTTATTGAAAAATGATAGGCAGCTAAACAGTAGGCCCAAAGTACAGTTTCTGTGGGTGTTATTTATATATTGCTTTGTGCATTTATAGTCGGGTTAACCATTGCAAATGGACATTTTATTTCATTTCCAGCCCATTCTGTTCTTGTTCTTAGAGAGCTTCAAAGTAAAGGCTCCCCGTTCAGTACTGTTGCCGAGAATCGCCTGAACAGCGTGTGCTCAGTTGATTTAGTGGCCCTGCTGATGTCCAGACCAGCACACCCCTTTCTTTAAAGATGACACTCTGGAGGTGCCCATGAACAGTCAGAAGAATGCTCTATGCCCTTCAGAACACTGTAATGAAATACGGTTACATCACGGTAATGTCCTTTCACACGTCCTGCAGGACACAAAATGTCCGAGTAAGGGTATTAGAACATTTGCAGAGCTGGTCAATAAATGCTTATTGAGGGCTTTACTGTTTGGGCAAGAATGTGGGAAAACAGAGACCCTCATGTGGCTTGAAGTGTGCAGCATCAGAGCCCTGCCCTGCTGGAAGTCCAGTTCAGCCATCGCGTCATCTTGCTCACCTGGCCTGAGCAGGTGGGCTGGTGCGAGTGTGCAGATTTCATTCCTGCTTGGCACTCGGCAGTGCTGTCGGAAACATGCCTGTATCATCAATTCCCTAATCATTCCCGAGAGACCGGTGTATTTCTGTAAAAGCCTGATTTACATGGTGTGACTACAAATTAAAAAGACGGATTTTGTTCTGGTTTTGTTGAAATCATTCTTTAGAGACAATGTTTAAAACAAAATTTATCAAATGGTCTGTAGTCTACTTACTCCCAGATAATAATCTCTGCCGAGCATGCCGGGAAGCTCTTTCCCTCGCGGAAAAAATTCCATTCTTGTGAATTTAGTCCTTTCATGTGGAGTCAACCTTATGAGACTATTATTATTGCCTTCTCTTTTTTGAGAGAAAAGAACAAAAAAGGAAAAAGCATTGGCAACTGATTGTTTGGCCCGGTTCATAGAAGGAGAGACAAATGAAGTTTTCTTTAAAAAATACACAAAGCTCTACTTAAATAGGACTTCATATTACCGGTTGCAGTTATTAACTTAGGAGCCAATGGGGTTTCTCCTTTCTCAAGATAAAAGCTTCTCATGTTAACACCACCTACTGCATAATGTCTTGGCATAATGTGCAGAATTTTCTTTGTTACATAATTAGTGAATGGCAACTTTTCCCTCATGCCTTCCAATTTTGAGGCAAAGATAACTCCTTGAGTTCTAAGAATGAGAGCTTGTGTTCTCCCTAGAAATAGTGAGCAAAGCACTAAAACAGATACTATTTTTAGATTCTGTGTTAATATCCTGCTTTATTATATGTTACATACACAGAGATAATTTAGACCACTTTCCTAAAACATGAACGCGAATAAATATTATAATTCTTTACCACCAACCTTAGTATTTCTGGAAAAGTGTGTGGTAAATAAAAGAGGTTTGGCAGAAAGCTCCTTCACATTCATTCTCAATCTTCTTGGCTCCTCACTCATTTCCTATGAATCTATAACATCCAAACTGTCCCCCTGTTCACACAGGAAGATGGGAGAAATGGATGTGACTGCGGATCTCATACATTTGGAGATTCCCAAAGCTTCCTGTACTAGGGGAGGGCAGTGAGTGCTGAGGACAGGAAATGGGTTTCTAACATGGAAAGGGACTGTCAAATCCTTTTCCCTGGCAATCTCAGTCCCTCTGGAGAGTGGGATCTCCAACCACCTCATGATGCAAATTCTTTCCATCTTCCCCTGAATTGAGGTCTTCCCACATCACCACTTAGGGAATGTTTATTGACTTGTAGGGCCTAGGTAGAGTGCTCCACTTTGATTTGTGATTAGAGGGAGAATTGAGGGGCTATTAGATTTCCGTAACAATTGGAATTGTTAAGACTAAAAGAAGTGGTCTTTTTTTTTTTTTTAGTTTTTAAAATGTTTAGATTTATATTGCAAACCAGGATACATTTAAGAAAATATTGGTGTGCAAACTTAAAAAAGTATAAAATATAGTTCTGAATGTCCTTTGTGTCGAGAACATTAGATCTGTGAGATCCAGAAACTGTAGAATAATAAACTCCTATTTTCACTTTTAAAATACAGGAGGCATATTTCACTCTGCTTGTTTTACAGAGTAAATGGGAAGATAAAACATTGGGAATATTATGAAGTGGTGTGTTTCTGACTTAAGCTACTGTTTAGAATGCTGATTGTCACTCACACTTTATGTATAGGAAACAATATGAGTTTTATAAAATTACTCAGTGCATGAGAGGGCTAAGCAGGTTTTGCTTTTATAGTCATAACATGTTCAAATGCATTTGCATCAAATGGGAGATATAATTTCTCTTTGTAATTGAAATTTAAATCTCAGCAGAAATATGGCGCTTAGAAAACTATTTTATGGGCCTTTCTTTTATAAAGATTCCGCACAGAAAGAAGGTTACACAGCTGGAGATTGTTTAGAGACAATTAAGACTTATTGGCTTTTCAGCTGTTGATAAGAGCAGGGTGCTGAGACTCTTGGCAACTTGAAATCGTTACCCAGGTGATTTTCCTTTACAGCGCTAATCTCTTCAGTATTCTTAAAGAATTATTTAGCATCAGAGACTCAAGGGGGTGAGCAGGATCGATGCAAAGCATACACTTGTCTTTAACATGATTCATACCGGGTGAACCTGAGACCCCGGCCATCTTTGCAAGACTGTTACTTCTTTTCCTGAGGAAAATATTGAATAATAATGTTGTTTTTTTGTATCTTGTATTACTAGCCCTTCTGAAATGGCACCCCACTTCCTATAGATTTTAATGTCTACTTCCTTCCCTTTTCTACTCCAGACCATGAAAGAGGCTCCCTGATACAACCACCATGAGAAGTAAATGAATTAGATTTATTTCCAAAATTCTGATGATGGGGACAAGGATTTCATGGATGAGTTTTACTTAGGAGAAACTTTCAGAATCGACTGATAAAATATTTTTCACTGAAGGGATCTTTCTGGTCACTCACAAATCAAATCACATAGGGGATACTTACATTATGAATAAACATGTCTATTTTACACAAGACCCCTGAAGATATAATCTTTTATAGTTAAACACTTTAAGTTGGCAACGGTCTTGATCAGTTTCAGCCAGACCACCAGGGGCCACGACACTCTGGTGTGAAGAGATAATGTAAAACATCAATGATCTGAATCCCTCCTGTAACTAGTAGGAAATTTGACTTGGCTTATTCTCATTACTGTGAGTAAGGGTATTATACAGGTAAAGATGAATCTCTGTTACAGAAGTTTGATTTCTGAGCTGCGACTTTTACCCTTACTTGATAAATCTCTATTTTAATGTGACAAAATTAATTTCTTGACACATAGTTAAAAGCAGGCTGAAGAGTAAATTCATTTAATTTATCCTATTACACTAATACTTTGTGTGAATTAACTTTGGGGGAATCATTTGAACCTGTCTTGGACTTTGTGTTTTACACTGGGACCAGAGATGGTGTCACAAATGCTCCATCCCTGTGCTTTGCTTCTCCTTGACATGGTTTTGTTCTCTTTGACAGCCTTTCAGTGGTAAAAAGTAATGTGATTATTAATTTCCCACTTGACATTGTGAAAATTTCAATGCTAAGTTAGCAGGTAAAAATGTCATAATCCATTTCTATTATATCTACCTCTAGAACTTCAAAGGACTCGAGCCATCGGTTCCTGAGTCAGAAGGAAGAGTGTAACATGCCGGCACCAAGTGAAATTGACTTTGTTAACAGTACTTGACCTTTCTGTAAATACTCAATTTTGTCAAATACCTTTCATCATGATGATAGTTTGAAACAAATTAACATTCATAGTCTTACATTGCTTATGTTCACTGGAAAGATATTATTTTAGTAATAGCCCTGCATTAGCCTCTCACATATTGAGCAAATGCCACTCCCTGGGGCTATAATAACCACCAAGCTGTAGTAGATACAGGGAAATATCAATCTGCTTTACTGAAGTGATAGATGGTGAGAGACAATGGCCTCTTACAAAGGTGCTACTGATTAATTGGCCTTAGAGAGTTAGGTCTCAGTCATATTAACCCGAGTATTATTGCAGAATGCAGAATGCTGGGCGCAGCGGTGTGGGGAGGGAACGTAGCGTTCAAATGATGGCGACTCTTGTAGCTTAGTCCAATAGAAGTACAACGCTTGCTGCATTAAAAAAATTTCTAGTGGCCACATCAAAAATAGACAGAGGGGAGTTAATTTTTAAATAAATTTTATTTCTATCCAAAGTATTATCATGTCAACATGCAGTGCTAGCTCCATGTCCAGTGCCCACTGGCCACATGTGGCTAGTGGTTACAATATTGGCCAGCATGGCTACTGGCTCCCATTTCTCTAAATGGGAATCAGTGAGGAGAAAGTGGCTTATCTGAGTCAGACTGGTGTGGTGGAAAGAATCTTGAGACAAATGTTCAAATAACTCTAGTTTGTGAGGGTCATTTACTAGTGACGGGGATAATTCATGCTAACCTCACTGAGATTTAATGTCCTTATCCACAAAATGGAAATAGTAAACTCTCTCTACCATATTACCATATATAGGTAGGCATATGGAAGCATTAAAAATAACTCTAAAGAACTAACTAATGAAAGGTACTGTTTTGGGGGCTAAAATTGTTTGAGACGAAAGTAATTTGAGGAACCTTGACTGAGGACTCCATGCTGGATCGCAAACAATTTTTTTTTTAATGGGGCTACTTCCTGTCTCTGGTTCCTGGCTCAGTTTTCCTTTGAAACTTCTGGATCAATTCCCATTCTTCCTTTAACATACATAGTTTATTTAAAAAAATATTATTGTCTACTTGGTTCAAGTGTTGGACTAAGTGCTTTAGATACATCATCTCATTTAACCCTACAGACATCTCTATAGGTTTTGCTTCATTTTCTGGAGGAAGAGAGATTAGGTAACTTGCCCAACATCCCACAGAGAGGAAGCTGCCACTTGAGTCAGGCCATCTGAATCGTGAGTCTGGTTACTTCTGCACCAGATGGTGCTCCTGCTCATCTCATTTGCTGATGTTGTATGCTTCTAAATGTACTGTATATATATATTTAATAATATGTTTATTATGATCTTTTGACATCTTAAAAGAAGATCCTTTAGACTGGGGAGAGATGGCCCCGTCTCCCCTTCTTGGTCTGGCCAATTCTTAGATAGTAAAGACTTAGTAGGAGCATGCCTTTGATAATGTAAGTTGACTGATCTAGAGCCTACCCTCCTCTACCTGGCCTGTACACCCCAGGAGGCAATATTCCTTTGTCTTAAGCATCCCAGGGCCAGGTACTAGGCAACTAGAGACCACCCCTGTAGCTTAGAGTCCACCAAAATCATTCAAAGCAGTAGCCAGTCCTAAGCTATTTACCTTGTCCTGTCTTGTCTTTCCCGAAGGAACACCAATGAAGGTCATGATCTAAGCATTCTCCTTGCTCCCATCTTTTGCCACCTTACCAAAACCTGGTGCTTCCCCTGGTGGCATGCAGTGACCCCCATCTCTAGTACACACGAATGTAATAAATGTTATTTTCTCGTGCCTCTCTTGAGTCCCCTCTTGTTACTCTACTTGACTGACCATCATCTAAACGCAGAACAGTTAACCACAGCAGACTGGACATGACAGTGTTCAACTGATGATAAGCTTTTGAATGAAATTTTGTAGTTTTCCAACTGGTAGGTAACCATAGGGGGACAATGGGAAACAAAAAATGACCAAAATAGAAAAATGACTGGAGATTCCACAAGTGTTTTAAAAAATGTATTAGTACCCCATTCCTTCCAGCAATACCCCCCTTTGTTTATGTCCATGGATCATGCATATAAGTTCTTTGATTTCTCCATTGCATATATTATTCTTAATGCCCCCCCCCTGCCTTTTTTTGTACCTACCAGTTATGCTTATTTTTTTAAAAAAGATTTTATTTATTTACTTTTAGAGAGAGAGAGGAAGGGAGGGAGAGAAACATCAATAAGCTGCCCCTCACACGCCCACAAGTGGAGACTTGGCCTGCGACCCGGGCATGTATCCTGACTAGGAATTGAACCAGCTACCTTTTAGTTCACAGGCCATTGCCCAATCCACTAAGCCATCTCAGCCAGGGCTACCAATTATGCTTCTTAATCCCTGCACTTTTCCCCCCATTCTCCCTCTTTCCCCTCCAGGCTGGTATCCCTCCAAATGATCTCCATGTCTATAATTCTGTTCATGTTATGGCTTTTGTTTTTTTAGATTCAGTTGTTGATAGTTGTGAATTTGTTGCCTTTTTAATGTTCATAGTTTGCATCTTCTTCCTTTTCTTAAATAAGTGCCTTTAACATTTCATGTAATAATAGTTTGGTGATGATGAACACTTTTCGCTTTACCTTGTCTGGGAAGCACTTTATCTGCCCTTCCATTCTAAATGATAGTTTTGTTGGACAGAGTAATCTAGGTTGTAGGTCCTTGCTTTTCATCACTTTGAATACTTCTTGCCAGTCCCTTCTAGCCTGAAAGGTTGTTTTTGAGAAATCAGTTGATAGTCGTATGGGAACTCCTTTGTAAGTAACTCTGCTTTTCTCTTGCTGCTTTTAAGCTTCTCTCTTTATCTTTAACATTTTGCATTTTAATTATGATGTGTCTTGGTGTGGTGCTTTTTGGGTCTAACTTGTTAGACTCCCTCTGCTTCCTGGACTTGTATGTCTATTTTTTTCACCACCTTGAAGAAGTTTTCTTTCATTATTTTTCAAATACGTTTTCAATTTCTTGCTCTTCTACTTCTCCTTCTGGCATTTTTATGATTTGAATGTTGGCATGTTTGGAGATGTCCTAGAGGCATTTTATACTATTCTCATTTTTTTGAATTCTCTTTTCTTCTTGCTGTTCTGGTTGAGTGCTTATTTCTTCCTTATGTTCCAAATTATTGATTTGAATCCCAACTTCATCTTCTGTACTGTTGGTTCTCTGTAAATTTTTCTTTATTTCACTTAGTGTAAACTTCATGTCTTCCTGGATTTTTTTTTATGTTGTTGCTGTACTCAGTGAGTTCTGGGAGTTTCCTGATTATCAGTGTTTTGAACTCTGCATCTGATAGGTTGGTTATTTCAGTTTTGTTTAGTTCTTTTTCTGTTCCTTCATTTGGTCGATATTTTTTTGTCTACTCAATATGGTAATCTCCCTGTGTTTGCTTCTGTGTATTAGGTAGAGCTTCTTTGACTCCCTTAGTAATGTGGCCTACTGTAAAAAAGACCCCTGTAAATTGTGTGGGGCAGAGACGTAGGTAATCGACAGGGTGGGGTAACCTGTTTCTCGTCTTTGTGGCTCTGTCTGGTGTGTGCGTATAGGGCTCAGAGAGGGGACAGTGCTGCTGCCTGGTTTATGGAGGTTTGTCTGGCACTTGCCTGTGCAACAGGCACCCTTCTAGTTGTTGCCCTGGTGCTGAGTCCCAGAAAGGGTGAGTCTGAGTACATTTTGAATCCATGCTGACCCTTTAAGCAGAGTCTCTTGAAAATTCAGCATTTTCTTTCACCACCCCAACCCCTACTGTTTTTTACAGCCCGAAGTTATGGGAATTTATCTTTCTGGCCCTGGAACCCTGGACTGTGTGGTCCGGCCTGGGGCTGGGGTCACTCTCTCCCAAGGTATCCCTCCTGATTTTCACCCACCACACGTGAATGTGGGATTGCCCATTCCACCCCCACAGCCTTTCCACAATACACCACATCTCTGTGCCTCTCTGCTCATCTCTGAATCTCTGCACCTCCCACCCATCTGGATGCATGTGGCTTCTTTAATCCTTGGTTGTCAGACTTCTATACAGCTCGATTTTCTGATGGTTCTGGGTTTTATTTCTTTTGAGGTCTAGTTGTAATTTTTCTGTGGCTGTGTGAGGAAGCAAAGTGTGTTTACCTACGCCTCCATCTTTACCAGAACAGTTTCCCCAAATTTAATGAAGACAACCCTATGGGGAAAGAAGGAAAATACTGTGACATTTGAATGGAAGGGGCTTTTTAAAGTTTCCCTTAGGGACTGGTAAATTTACAGTAGTCAAAGCTCAGTTTTTAGAACTGTAGCAAAATGGAGTTGGTTCTTGAAATGTCCACGAAAAAAATCTAATTTGAAAAAGAATATGCATGTGGATGATAGATATGAATTTAACATAGAGTAGGGAGGAAAGGTGCAAAGCTTTATGTTCTTATTTTGTCTAAATTGTGTCTGTATTACAAGGGAAGTTAACAAACTAACAAGAATTTTTTGAGCACTCCTTTTAGGGTACTACTGAGTATGGAGATATGACAGAGATATCACAGGCACGTGCTTTCTTATTGGCAAGCTAAAACATACTACATGAAAAATCAGATAATGCAGACAGGTGACATATGGTAACTGGCTACCCAGGGGACAAGCAATACTTCCTACTGTGGTCAGGATGAGGTGAGAGCACCGAGTTGGGAGTGCAAGGGCCAGACCTCCACCAAGAGCTGGGGCAGATGAAGGCTAAGGGGATGGTGAGCATTTGTAGACTCAAGGAGAAAAAAAAAAGGTATTTCAGATACTTAAGAAGGTATGCAATTGATGTTTAGGTAGTGATTAAAGCATAGTAGGGAGGTGGGAGGAGAGATAACTAATCTGTATTCATTTAAACCTTCATGTTTCAGGTGACTCCCAAATGCCTTCCAAAATGCAGAAGATTGAGACCAAGGACCAGACAGCAAGACTCATTGAGATGAAACTGATTTATCCTGATCCAAAAATTACTCTATAAGAAAGTGTATATTTCAGTTAGATTCAAGTGTAACCTAATTAATCACAAGGAGGATGAAGCTGGATGACCAAGAAGTTCAAGAGGCAGCTCAGTTTTTATAAACACACCTTCCGGTAGGGTTCTGAAGGGGAATTTGGAGGTCTTTTAGAGTCATGCTGAGGCGTGATGAAGTCTTACTAGGGTTGGGGCCTTACTAGCCTTCCAGCCCACGTGGCTCTGGTGATTGTACTGACTGAGAGGATGCAGTTCCCATTGCCGTCCTTGCCAGGTACAGCTCCAACCACTGTTTTCTGGTTTCTTCCCCATTGATATGTTAGTTTTAGTGCACACACCTGTCACAAGTGGAAGGCTCAGTAAAATATAAGAATTGATTGAGACTGCACATTGTAGATAGGCCAACTTTATTTCACAAGCCCAAGGGGATAATTTACTTGTCATCGCCTCCCTCTCTCTTAAAATAGAGAACCTCCAACAAATGGTATATAAAGGAAAACAGAGCAAAGAGAAGAGGGAAACTTTGCAATTTATTAACTCAAGCATGAAAATACAGAAAAAAAAAGCAGGGATCAACTTACTTGGAAAAATAAGTCTGAACCTATTTGCATTAAAACATGGTGCTGCACTAATCTAATGAGCTTTCAGGCAAATGAGGCATGAAACATTGCCAAAATATAAAGTCAATAAAATATCCAAATTACTCTTTAATGTCATATGTTTTATCTTATTGGGAGCTGATAAAGAATAGATTATCCCTAAATCTGCATTACCAGGAAAATAAGTG
>VMDR010031728.1:0-11944 GCA_007922815.1 Macrotus californicus | reverse complement strand
CCTGGTGGGAGAAGTTCAGGAAAACAGACTGAAGCTATGGCCAATGAAGTGTTTCATATAGAAAAGCAAGTAGCATTCAACTGGCCTTATAACTCACTTGTGCACTGAACTGATATTTATTGAGCTGCCAGTCACCTGGAATAAAACAATGAACAAGATGCAGTCTCAATTTTTAAAAAATGCACACTTCAGCAGGGCAGAGTGTCCTTGGACAGGATCTGTGTCTCCAAGTAAGAGCAGGAGCCTCCTCTCCTAATTCCAGCATGACTATTAAGAGATGACTTCCCTCCAAATCCAGATGGATCTTCATGTCTTTGTGTTTGCATCTACTATAATTCAAAAGTTATTACTTTTAACTGCAAATGTATTCAGGATAATAGGAATACTGTCCCTTTTCATTGTAGCATAGTATCCATTTGTTTGCTATGGAGGGAGCCCCGAACAGTCTACTCAGATGGGCCTCTGACCCCTGGTGTATGGCCAGAAGACAGAAACAAGGGCTCAGAAACTTTCTCCCCTCTCCCCTACTTCTTCACCTGACAGACACATACCTACTTATCATCAGGTCTCAGGTTAGCTGTCACTTTCTTCAGAAAAGTGTCTCTGATCTTAAAGGGTGTTTATTTGCTTTCTGTCCTTCTTTCTTTCCTTCTTTTCTTCCTTCCTTCCTTCCTTCCTTCCTTCCTTCCTTCCTTCCTTCCTTCCTTCCTTTCTCTCTCTCTCTCTCTCTTTCTTTCTTTCAAATGAGGGAGAAAAAGAGGGAGAGAAACATCAATATGTGAAAGAAACATCTATCAGCTGCTCCCTGCACACCCCCAGCCAGGGTCCACAACCTAGGCATATGCCCTAGCTGGGAATTAAACTACTGAGCCTTCGGTTTGCAGAACGGCACCCAACCCACTCAGCCATACCAGTCAGGACACATTCCTCTTTGAAGAGCTCCTACCGCACTTTACACTTTACCTAATGCACACAAACTTCCCTGATGATGAGACTTACCCAAAACATTTATTAAACACTCTGGCTCCCTAGAGATTCAGATTCAATGAGAGTAAGATGGGACCTAGGAATTTATATCTTATATGTGATTCTTATCACCAGGGAAACAATAACACTGCATTAAAATTCCTTGTCTTTGAGGGCAGGCATGGACTATTCTGGTTTTGTTTACAACCCTTTTCCCAGCACCTGGTACATGGTAGGCAAAATATGTTAATATGCATTTGTTGAATGAATGACAGGGCTGTGGCGTGCAGCCATTAGCTGAGATGAGCATGTGATTTTATCACCAGCACAAGAGGAGGTGGTGAAGTCACCCGCAGTAACATTAGCTGGAGATCACTAGAGCACAGTAAGATAGGGATATGCCTAAAACATATGGTGACTAATGATCTGAAGTTGTAGGGCTAGTATAGCAAAAATCATTAGTTCTATAAAAGGTGCATTTGAATCCAGAAGAAAGGAAATTAAAGACTGGGAGCTCATTAGAATTAGTCACTTCTTCCCTGGAGCTTTGCAACAGCCTACTAACTGGATGCCTCCCCATTATCCTTACTGCTGCCAAAGTGTTTGCTCAACAACAAATTGAATCATGCAGTTTCTATATTAAAAATAAATGACTACATACATTCTCCTTTATTCTGTTGTTTAACCCTAAAATGATTATCTTAAAAATGACCCCACAACTTGTTGGGAATATTTAGAAAGGGCATGTGTAGAAGTAAGGGGTAAACAGTGTTCAAATGAAAGCATCCTCACCCAGGCACGGTGCCATCTTGGTCTCCATTGTGTGGGCAACACTGACTTCCTGATGGCATCTGGCATCTTATTCCTTGTTGTAGCTGTATCGTCATCCCTCTTCCCTCACTCCCTGTTATTTATAAAGGCAGGTCAAAAGTTAGATCTAAGCTTGATTGTGAAAGAGAGACTATAAGGCAAAGAACAAGGTGAGCAGCTCACATAGAGTGGGGCAGTTGCATCATGAGATGCAAAGTGGTTCAGAAACAAGCCAAGTTCATGACATCACCTGTTGCCCATTTTCACCAGTCTGCCATAGTACACTGTTTGGAGGAACTGGCAAAATGCATCAGTCAAGACTTTTAACTGTAAACAGCAGAATTCACTTTAGCTAGCTTAAATGGAAAAATAATTTATTAAAACCCACTGAAACTCCAGGTGTGCAGCACTCAGGCTTAGAGAATACAACCAGGAATGGTGGCCATACCACACAGAAAGATTGCTCTAGCCAAGGCCCTACTGTGTCTGCCACTAGGGGATCACATTATTGTACTGCGGATGCTAGACATTGGAGGCCAGAAACTATTCCCCTGAAGCCACCAAAACCAGATGCCTCCACCACCACACTAAAATGCATGTGTGTAGTGCCTGCAGGTTCACACTGCTCATCAAATTGAAGACTTAGCTCATGCATCTATACAGCAGTACCTGCACTCTATCTGGAAGGGAGAATGAAAAAGTGAATTCTGGCTTCTCACTTGGGGATTGGATCCTAATATGGACATTCAAAAACATCTAAGGGTGGTGTGTGGATCTAAATATGATAGAATGCTCCTCTGTGGATACTGTAGCAGAAGGCCTGGGTTCAAGTCCCAGCTTGGTCACTCATGAGCTATGTAAGCGAAAACAAGTTATCTTCCCTGAACTTTATTTTCTCATCTGAAAAGTAATAATGAAACCAACCACACCACAACGCATTGTCTACTATGTGCTGAGCTTATGTAGGTATACTGTGGTCATCTCCAAATAAACCCTTTTATTAAAAATATTTCTGTTCACTCACAGAAAGAACCCCAGAGTATTGTTATATTCCAGTGTCCAGACTTCAATTTCTAAATAGCACTTCCTACAAAAGGTAACCAAGGCCTTGGAGAAAGAAGTCAGAGACAAGGTAGGTGGTACCTTGACAAGTGCCAAGACCGACAGTACTGAACAAGCGAGAAGTGACGAAGCATTTTCTCTTGTGGTGTAGCGTCGTGACTCACCCAAGTTCTAGCAAGTGTGATGAGTCCCGAGAAAGCGCTGAGTGCTGAAACATTTTCTTCTTGTCAAAAGTATAATGAGTACAAGGTTGGATGAGTCCCGAACCCAACAAGTATCAAGTTATGACTGTATAAAGAGATCCTGGGATATCTTTTGCTAAGAAATAAGGAGAATCTAACATACTAGTGGGGACAGGACAATATGACAATAGAAGAAACTTTCACTGGCCAAATTTTGATCACTGGGGAGTCATAGGTTGTTACTTACATAAGAAACATAATGAATGTAACTAATAACTAACCACTTCCCATTAACACTGAAAGAAAGAGGGAAGAAGGAGGAGAAAGAGGAGGGATGGAGGGAAAAAAGAAAGGGAAATAAAGTTTAAAATTTTTCTTTTAACTGCTTGGCCATTTTTGTATAATCTTACATCATTCATTACTCCGAAAAATTTGTAACTAATGAAAATGAATTAAGCATTTGCCATGCTCTTTTTAAAGGAATAATAGTAACTTACCCCTTCTCCTCATGAAAGAATCCCATCAAACATATGTAAAAGGAATGAAAGAGAACTAGAAAAATCACCATTTTGCAACTTGCAATGAAATAATTGACTCAGGCAACCAACATCAGTGGATGTTAAAATCGTTAGGTGTCAGTTTGCTGAGAAACAGGATATATACTTAATTCCAAAGCAGTGCCCCACAGATTACTTGCTAGTAACATAGAAAAACATTGCATCTTTACACTGGAGAGAGCTGGCAGTCACCACCTCAACCCAGTCATCAAACTGCTTCACTCATAGGGGAACAACCTGACATGAACCTCCTTATGAGGTGATATGACAGCATCAACTATAAAATATTTTCACCAAAATGGTTTTATTTGAATCTGCTCAAGCCTTTGAACTCAAATTCCTTCATAGAAAATATAGTGGAGAAAGAAAAAAGTCAAATAATATAAAGAGGAAATAAGGTGATTTCAGAATAGGAGGCATTTTGCAAAACATCAGTATCATGAAAAGAAATGTCTGGGGAATGTTCCAGACGAAAAGAGATTATAAAGATAAAACCAAATGCATTGAGCTATCTTGATTGAATCCTGACTGGGGATCTGTAAAGGACATTTGGAGACACATACAAAAATTAGGAAATGGACTGCTGGTATAATGGTATTGTGTATATGTAGAAGAATGTCCTTATTTGTAGGAAACATGTGCTCTAATACTGAGGGATGAAATGCACAAGATATAAAAATTACTTTTAAGTGGTTATATATGTGAAGCAAATACTACAAAATATTGATCATCGAATCCAGTTGTGGGTATAGAATACTCATTGTAGCAATTTTTAACTCTTTGAGATTTTCCATAATAAAACATTGGTAACTATAGCAAACTGAATTCTAATCCTGAATCCAACATGGATGTGTCTTTTCCTGGGCCTCAATTTCCTCATCTATAAAGTGAGGGAGTTGGGCTTGAGTGCATATGTGGTCCCTTCTCAAGTTCACATGCTATATAAGTAGGGAGAAGTTGGTTTCTTTTGTGATACATTTTATTTTCAATAATTGTTTTCTAAATAAAAAATGTCACTCCAGGATATCAAGGGGTGATTCGTCGATCTGGCTGACTAAATGTGAGACCACTTTCTCCCTCAAAACTTCTCAGGTGTCCCACCCAAAACAGGAGTCAAATAAGGAGACCTTTCAAGACATAGATCTGGCCATGAGCAACTTTCTTTCCCAAGATAGATATTTCCCAAGGACCTAAAGAAGTTATCTCAAAACCCAGTTCATTCTGTTCCTTTACATTTCCTCCCACTGTTCTTTGAATAGTTCTAGGTGATCAGAAAAGTGGATAAGATAGTACTGAAAGTTACCATGTACCTCACACCTAATTGATCCCATCATTAATAAATACATTTGTTATAATAAACGAACCAATATTGATATGTTATTGTTAACTAAAGTCCATATTTTATTCACATTTCCTTCATTTTTACCCAATATGCTTTTGTGTTCAAAGATCCCATCCAGAATACCACATAACATTTAGTCATCATGTTTTCTTAGGTTCCTCTTGATTATGACAGTTTTTTAGACATTTTTTAAAAATTATTTTAATTAAATTTATTGGGGTGACATTCATGAATAAGATTCTATAAGTTGCAACTGTGCAATTCTATAGCACGTGATCTACAATATATATTGCATTGTATCCTCATCACCCAAGGTCTAATCTTCTATCACCAAGAACTTGACCTCTTTTACCCTTTTCAACCTTTCCCCTCCATCCTTCCCTCTGGGAATTACTGTACCTTTGGGTCAATAGGGGTATTTTTGTTTGTTTGTTGTGTTGTTCATTTGTTGCTTTCTGTTTTATATCCAACATAGGAGTTAAATCATATGGTTCTTGTACTTTTCTGTCTCAGACATTCTTTGTATTTGATAACTTTGACAGTTTTGAAAAGTACCGGTCAGCTATTTTGTAGGCATCTCTTAACTGGGGTCTGCCCAATGTTTTTCTCATGATTAGACTGGGGCTATGGGTTTTGAAGAGGAAGAGCCCAGAGGAAAAATGCCCTTCTCATGACAGCACACCAAGGACACATACTATCAACATGACTTATGTGTTTATTTTTCCCTGGGTCTATTTCAAATTGATTATATTTATCTGATCCCTGCCCAAAACACAAAGGAATTTTTCTCCAGTTTTCACAGGGAGTACTTGGTAGGGTTCCTAAAGATAAAACCATGAAAATGTGGCTCCCCTCAATTCCTAAGGTTGGGCTTCCAGGACTTTTTAAGTCTCAGATGGTCTGCATCCAGCCTCCAGCAATTTGAGGAAGTTACTATCAAGGATTCCTACTGGTTTATGGCTGTGATGACTTCCATTCTAGGTAAGCAGTGTCTTTCCGGATGCACCTGTCTCTTCAGGTTTTGGACTGACATTTTGCTCTGCAACCTTTGTTCTATGATGGGTTCCAGAAAAGTCATTGATTTTTAGTTTGTGTCCAATTTTTATCTTGTTATAAGGCTAGGAGTGATGTCGTCCAAACTCGTTACATGTTGAAGCTGAACAGTTCACTTTGTTTTAATGCAAGTTTATTCCACACTGCTACCAAAGGAAGTAAAATTGTGACCTAAAACATTTGCTTTAATAGGCAGTGATCTTTGAGTTGTATTATCTGCTAAGCTGGTTTTACAGTATGAAATTTAAAGTGCTTTGGAAACCAACTTTCAACAAAAATATGTTTTTTGACTTATTTGACCTCATTCTGTTTACAGGCACACAGTAAAAGAATAAAAGCATCAGACTTTGGGTCCAAAGATATAGATTTTGGGGCTCTAGAGTAAAAACTTACTAGAACATCCCTGTCTCTCTGAGAGTCAGTTTCCTCACTTGTTAAATTTCTTGGCTACAGGGATGCCATCTAATTTATCTTTAAGTGTCTAGTATGAAACCTGGCCCAGAGTAGACCTCAGTGAAAATGGAACTGAAATGCTTGCCCAATCAGTCTCAGCATTGCTATGAGAATTAAACAAAATAATGTGCACAGAAGCTCTTTGCAAACTTCAAAAAGCCTTACCAATTCGCTTCTTTATTTCTTTATCAGTCGTCAGTTTTGAATGCCTTCCTGTGGAGGGCTTTGTTGTTGTTGTTTGACACTGAGCAGATGAGGAGAAAGGCACTCTAAAGAGTTAATTTTTACTCAAACCCTGGGTTGATTTCAGTTATAGCAACAATATACATTCCTCAACTTGTCTGATTTAAAAACCTGGCGAGTGTTTTGATATTTGACAGCTCTGCTGTCAAGTAATTCTGTTCCACAATTAATCATGCCATAGCCATTTCTTCCACTACTGCCGCAATATAATGGCATCATTGTACATGCATACATGGTACACTTGTATCCTGTTTAAAAGGAGGCAAAGCAAATGAACTTGAAAAATTTACTACTCCGTAGATCACAGTTATATTGCCAAGATTTATTATTAAATCCATTCTATTTTAGTGCCATTACGGCTTCAATCTAAGCTTAGATAAAACCATTCAGTCGCTGCAGTTTTCTATTTCCTTGCTTGGGAAATTGAGATTCTGCTTTCTTTGAGATGTTTTGAGTGTCAGGTAGGTGCACTGTACAAACGGCGGGGATCTGTAATGACTGAACATCAGCTCCTGGCTTCTGATGGCTGTTTTGTCTGGATCAGCGCTAGACGCAAGCACAGCACCAACCCTCTCTCCTCTCCCAGCCGTCAGCAACTTCTTGAGGCAAATGAGTTTGCCACAAATCAAGATGCTTGCAACAAACATCTCTATGAACCTGTTCCATCTCTCCTGGGCAACTTGCCATTTTGCCTCACTCTGTACAATGAAACCTCTGCTTTTATCAAACGTCCTGGCATCTTTAGTACATTAACCATTTTATAGGAATCCTAGTCCTCTACCCGAATCATGTGTTTCTCATAAGCATCTTACTTTGTGAGTAATCTCAGGCAGTTTTGAACAAATACATCACCACTGTTTTTTATAAAGATAATTTCCTGTTTACATGTCTAATTTGTCAAGAAATCAAATCACAAATTACATGAAAGTCAGTCTGGAAAGTACAGATAATGTTGGCCAAAAATTCGTGTAAAATGGGTTGGATCTTTTGCCTTCAGAGGTTGTTGCAACTACTTACACTGATAGTACTTTGTGACTTTCAAACTTTCACCTTCATGTGCTTCCACATGCAACTGTCACGACCAATACTTTTGTACACATGTACAATCGCCTCTGTGACAACAATGTTCTGGATTACTATTGAACTGCTCAGTGAGAATGAGATACAAATACAATCACAACTTCAGTTTAAAGGTAAAAAAACCCCATCAACTAAAAAGTTCACTTTATATATACATGCTGATAAATACCATAAATCCTTACAGAAGCAAGTGAATGTAATTATTGAGTAGACATAGTCCAGACACCTTGACTACCTTTGTGAGAAGGAGAGGGTGGCGGTGCCTGAAACTGCATATGTATGTGAGGATTGTAAAGCTCTCCCTTCATTTCCACCTCTCCCCCACAATGTATACTCTGATCTTAAATCTGTTCTGAAGTTTTTAAAATATTTTTTATTTCTTTAACATTGTGTTTCTTTCTTTCTTTTATTTTTTTATTTTTAGAAAGGGGAAGGGAGAAAGAGAGGGAGAGAAACATCAATGTGTGGGTGCCTCTCATGTGCCCCCTACCGGGGATCTTGCTCACAACCAAGGCATGTGCCCTGACTGGGAATTGAACCAGCAGCCCTTCGGTTCACAGGCCAGCACTCAAACCACTGAGCCACACCAGCCAAGGCTGTTCTGAGGTTTTTTATAAAAAACAAACAAACAGATATTTATTGTTGTGGAAATACCAGAAATATAAAACGTAACTTCACACTTAAAGGTTGTCAGCCCTACATTGTTAAGAGAAAGTGAGCTTAATGTCGTGCACCAGTTTGGCCTGATCAGAGAGGCTGTGCCACACAGTAGCCTCGTGAGATAATAATAATGCTGGGTAAGGCTATTCTCGTTGTCCCCAGTCCTGATGTCTAGTCTCTTCACACCTGTGTGCAAAACAGCTCCAAAACCAATGCTTCTAAAACCAGTGCTTCTCTGGATCCACTACTGAAGGGAAAAAAAGGAAATCATTCCTACTTTCACTTTTGTTTTCTAGTAGTCAAGATTAATTTTCATTATTACACTCTCTCATTCAGACCTCTCGTCACCAACCGCACTTAGGTGAGTCATAACTGTACTCTCTAGTCATGGAAGAAAGCAAATGGAAAAGGATCTCTCAAGAATCAAGTTTGCACACAAAGCATCGTCAGTACTGATGTTCGTCTTTGTCAGGTAACTAGCAACATCCTGAAATCAAAGGCTGCACTGAGTCAGCAATGGAGTCAGTCTTTGCAGATATCTTCTTAGCTACTCTTTCATCCAGAATGTGATCCAATGTAGATTTGGAAATTTAAATCAGTCCTCAAGAAATGATTGCACCCAAAGTAGGTAATACTTAACTTTATCCTCGTCACATAACTTCTGCTTTTGAATTTTCTCCCCTCTAAAATAAGATGCTTAATATCTACCCTTTGTGACAATAATAACTATAATTTTTTGAACCTATGTTTTCTGTTGGACAGAGTGAGGCACCCTACATTCATTGTACCTGTAATCCACTCCATTCTGTAAGCAATGTAGCCTCCATTTTACAGATGAAAAAACTCAGGTTAAATAACTTGTCCCAAGGTACAAAGCTAAACAGTAGAAGGACTAGGATTTGGACCAAGTTCTATCTGATATCAAACCATCACACTATGCTATGGGATTATTAAAATTTGAGGATATATTGAGGGAAAATTAATATGCCATATATAGTATCAGAAACATTCTATAAACCTGTGTTTCTGAAATTTTAGTCATTAGTCCTCTCCATTCATATTAAATATGTGTGTTATGTATCTAATATTTTCTTTGTTGACTAACTTTTTTATTTGAAAATTTGTTTTATTTTAAAGGAAACATTATACCTACAAATATAAAACCAGAATTGGTGCAATGAGTAAAAGTAAATTATAAAAATAAATGCAATAAGACCAAACAATATTATTAAAATTGAACTCAATTCCATTGCCTGCCTGCTGAAGGTTTTCAGCCTCAGTGAGGTCTGTTTGTTGTTTGTCAATAAAGGATATTAACAAGGGCTAGAAAAGTGTTAAAAAATACTAGCATAAATCCAAAACTTCCTTGCAATACAATGAGAATCTAGAGATTATTGAAAACGGAAGACCCTTCTCCACATGGGTTCAATGTTACATAGCATCCCAGCCTCGTGCCACCTAAACTACCTTGAATGTCAGCAGAGAAAAGTGGTGCATGTTTGGGAAACATTGCTGTGAACAAGGGCAGTGGGAGAAAACATCCAGGATAGTTTCAAATATTTCCATATTTATTCAGTTTAACCACCTTATTTCCCATGTCCACTCAAAAATGTAAAGCCATTTGGTGTTTCTTCACTGAAATTCAAGAACACCAGACAAGAAGAGTGCTGATCTTAATGGGCCTGGTTTTCCCATGATGCCCTGTAGAGTGGGTAGTTCCAAACAGCAGACTAACTGCCAGAGTGCTTTTGCTAAAGCAGTTGCCTCTTTGGCGGTCCTAGAGATTTCTGTTAGTAAGCTGATAATTCTTAATAGATCTCTTTTTGGGTAAACCAGATGTAGTGGACTCTATTGTACATAAGTAAGAATCTTGCAGACATAAGTAACTAGAGTAGAATATCCATGTATTTATAGAGATTCATCTCCTTCTTGATACTTTGGAATGCCAAAAAAAGCACCCTAAATCTTGAGACCAAATTTTATCTTCTCAATTGGATGAAATACAGATGATCTATATAATCATTTGATAATTTTTTCCCAAGACCACTGTGCACAGCAGACCTTTAATCATCTGTGGAACAGCAAGTTCATATTTAAAAAATAGTGGTGGGAGGTTTTAAATTTTTTAAAAAATTCCTCTAGGTGGCCCTAATTGAAATCAGGAATAGTAGAGAAACAAAGGTAAATTTCTGTGGACAAAATAATGTGTCTAACTATTAAGTGTTCTTTGGTAGTACGACTATAGTGTGTGCAGGATTATATGTGGAGGGACAATAATGTGAAAAGGAAGTAGCTAAATTCACACACTGTGATGTATGTGGGTCGACTTCCCCACTAATATTTTTCAGATAAATGAAAATCAGATACATGGGGACATCTTCTACCTCTGTTTTACATAGTGTCTTTTAGGGGGAGAAATTTAAGGAAAGGGGGAAAGACCTGTTCTCAAACATACACCAGTGAGACACAGGCTCATCTTCTAAATCATTAAAATTTTACAGTAATTAACAAGCCTGAATTATTTCTTTTTTTTAACGTCCGCTCATAAATTCCTTCATCTAAGCCCAGCTTAAACGCACTGTGATGCATGCGGGAACGCAAAACCTGAAAAGAAATAGGAAGCCAAGGAACCAAAAGGGCCATGTGGCTATCTGGCATTTTCCGTAGCCCACCCTATTTGTTTAATTTACAATCATTTTTTACCCAGACAATTTACCCTAGAAATTTTCATTACTTATTTTATGATGCTTTCCATACAATTTCAAATCTTTCAAGGTGTTCCAGGAGCCCTTCTGAAACATCCCAAAGTTATTTCTACAAATATTGATGTTTTAACCCTTAAAGTCTCAATGTCTAATGAAAACTAAGAAGTAATCAATCAGCATTATTTAGCTTGGGCGTTTTATTACCTCCAAAGCCCTGGCTGGTGTGGCTCGGTTGGGCTTTGGCCTGCAAACTGAAAAGTCGCCGGTTTGATTCCCTGGCAGGGCACGTGCCTGGGCTGTGGACTGTGTGCTTTGCTCCCCTTGGGGTGCTTGCAGGGGGCAGAAGGCAACCAATTGGTGTTTCCCTCTCACATAGATGTTTCTCCCCCACCTCTTTCTCCCTCCATTATTCTCTCTCTAAAATAAAATAAAAATTAAAAAAAATTATAACCTCTAGAAACATTTTTCATAGACATAAAAATCAATTATGAAGATGGATTTATTTTTGTAAAACCCAGATAAAATAAAGATATGTCTGTTTTACTTACACCAAAACCTTAAGCTAGATTTTATTTACTAAGTTTTATTCTCAGATCATATGAATTTGAAAAACATTTGTGTTAGTTTCCATATTTCTAATAAATTTAGAACACCTAATCCTTATAAGCACTTGTCTTTAAATTGATTTTAACAATATCATCCAGAGGTATAAAATTATCTCACATTTACACCATACATATATACAAGTCTGAATTAACAAGTCTGAATTATATCTTTTTTGCTCCATTTAGATGTATTTCTTTCTGACTTGTCTCTTTCCTTTTTTTCTTT